>VHZZ01005291.1:9519-25713 GCA_009801015.1 Silene noctiflora
GAGTCAAGATCCGGTGAGAACAAACACTCAGTGAGAACGGAGAGAATGACTCACTTGTAACAAATTTAATCACAAAACCCCATATATTATTCCTCCCTCCTCAAAGCAACAGCCTCGACAAATTACCATCAAACCAAAGCTCACTTATATTAAACCAAATAATACAGCCTACCACTAAATCACATTCATTCATGGCCAGCATAAACCGCCGTCATCGACATCACCATCGTCGACATCACTGGCAACCGCCGCCAACGTCGACATCACCCTGAACACTCCACCATCGTCATATCTCTATCGACGTGTCCACTACTCCTATCATGAATCAGTGACCATACCACCACTGGCCACCACATAAACTCGCCTCCACAACCATCACCACCACATAGACGGTTCCGGTGAGTTTCCTCGGTCACGATGATTTCTGCGGTATCTTAGGCAAAACAGGAAGAAGGAGAACCACCAAAACACCGCCAAAATTGGAGAAATTAGGTCGACATTAATATCAAACGACTTAATTTAATTTGAAATTAACATTATTAACTCCTTATTTGTCGTCAAACACTGTTCCTCTTCTTTAAACTTCACTATAATTCAATTTAATTAAAACGAAGTTAGTGGATCTGATTTCTCTATTAATGTATCCCAATTTAATTTTAATGTACCTAAGAACTAATTTTGTGTATTAATGGTAGATACATTAAAGTAGTGATTAGATACATAAGAAAACAGTGTAGATACATTGTAATAGATGGAAACCAAGGAAGGGGTAAAGGTGAGGTAGAGGCAGCGACCCTGTCTGAGTTGCCACCGACGAGGGTTCATGTAATGGGTACGACACAAATTGTGGTACCAGGTAATCGTGCATTTGATTTCTCTATATTCTGGCGACGATACGAACCAGGTATATTAATTTTGTCAGCTTGTTCTATGAAAAGTGGTACTTGATAACCGTCGATAAGGTTTGACTACTCCGGCGAGGTATGTCGACGGAATTGACTGCGCCGGTAGGTTACGCCGGTGAAGGTGGCAGTTGGATATCGGAAAGGTACGACACAAATTGTAATACCCCGTAATTTAATATAAATTATATGAACAGTTTACGTATCTAAAATAATTGATTTAATAATAATAATAATAATAATGGATGTTTGTGTATAAATGAGATAATATAATATAAGTCGGGAGTTTGTTTATGTTGGACCGGCTAAGTGTGGGCCTTGTGTAAGTAATAAGAGTCAGGATCAAGTAATAATAATATAATATAATAAGGTGCATACGGTTTTATAATTAAATAAAATAAATTAATTTCACCTACTATATAAATAGAAGATAAACCCTAACCTAATAGATAGACTTCAGAAATCTGAAATTTGAAGAAAGGAGGAGTTCTAGACCTAACAACCGTTTCATCGTAATTCGCGTACAAGGTAAGACCGTCTCATAGTTTATCGTTTTAATTTGTCGTAAGCCATGTATAATACCAATTGTGACCATACCGTAGGTCTAGGATCAGACCTGGACCCACCGTGACCTAGACTAGGTTATCTTGACCACCTGTGACCGCCGTTGACTGGTGTCAACGCGGTGGTTGACCTGTAAATAGTGGGTTTTCGTGTCGAGGCTTAAAACGAGCATGGTTTCGTGTACGATGAGTGTTAGGATGAACAGAGGGTACGGTGGTGTTCCTAGAGGAGGGGCGCGTCCAAGGAAGTGGTCATGGTGGCCGGACTCGGTGGCTGGTGTACCGGTGGCCGAAAAGTTGCGAAAACAAGGGAGGTTAAGTGTGTCGTTTATAGAGGGAGTTAAGGGTGATGACGAGTACGGTTGTGATCGTGGTGGTGAGGGGGTGATGTTGGTAGTGTTGGTTGGTCATGGCGGCTCTATGGTGGTGGTGGTTGTCGAAAAAGCGTGAAATAGGGGATGCTTGCGTGTTGGAGTCGCTGTCGGTGTTGGGTTGTTTCTGTAGTGGTGTTGATGGGTCGAGTGAGTGAGGTACCACCCATGGAACCACCGTAGGTCAATGGTGACAACGGTGGTGGCCAGAGGTGGTGAAGTTGAGTGAGGATGGTGTGTTGGGTTAGAATAGGTGGCGGGTGAAGGGGAGGTTGTTGCTGGAATTGTTGTGTCGTGGGTCTGATATGGGTGAAGGAGGTTCGAAGGAGGGATGTTAGGGTGATGGTGTCGGGTTGTGGGGTGAGCTGGCAGGCGTGGCACCGTGGTGGTGGCTGCCACGGTCTGGCCGGGTGGCGGTGGTGGTGTGAGTAGGGGTGTCGGGTTGGTGTAAGGGGGTTGACTAGCTAGTGGAACCGTCTTTGAAAATTAGTTTTTATCTCGGGTTTTGTATCGTAATTAAGTAATTAGTTAATGGGCTTTGGGATTATTTAGTGACAGGTTTTATTATTGAATCGGGTTGGTTTTGTAATTCACACGGGTTTATTTAATTGAGTCGGGATAATTATTAATTAATAATTTACGAGTCAGGATTAATCAATTAGTTGACTTGGGCTTTGTGTTTGACTCGGCTTTTCATATACCTTAATAATTAACGATAATGGGTTATAAATAAAATATAATAATTAATAATGAATGACTAGTAAAGTATAAATAATTAATATTGAATAATTATTATTTGTTTAGGTGACGGAGTTTGTTGACGGTGCTGTTTATCGTTATTTGGATTATCTCGCTTATTGGATTGCTTGCTTACAAGGTAGGATAAACTACTCAACTATAATGTGCAATTTGTGTTTATTGGCATGTGGTTATTATATGGATGATGGATGTTAATTTCTGGTTGCATATTGATTGGTTTATTATTATTGAGTGATGCATATTTTATATGTGTAAATTGTGGAATTGGATTGAGAATATTGGAAGGCCCCAGGCTTAGTCGCTGGTGGATTTGGACGGCCCCAGGCATATTCTCTGGTGGATAATATGTGTATGAGCATTGGAAGGCCCCGAGCGTAGTCTCTGGTGGATAATGTGGTTAAGCTCAGTGGATTGTGAAAGTGAAAGCTATTAATTAATTGTGTGGCATATGTTGTTTATTTATCCTACTCAACCGCGAGGTTGACAGTTATTCATGAACACCTGTGATGAATCATAAATTGGGAGAAGGCTTGCAGGTGCTTGAGACTAGCAGGCTAGGAGCTTGGGAGGCGTGAGGAGCTTGACTTGACGACTTAGATTTAGATCACTAGTTTATCTAATAATAGTTTTGACGTTTTAATTTTTCGCTGCGAGTTGTATTTGTATTTGTTTTAAAAAAAAATTGTAAAAGACATTTGATTTTAATTTATCTAAATTGAATTGGTTTGCTAAACTCTTTTATTCACTACCTCGGCCATTCCGAGATGGTAACAATCTCATTTATTTAGGAAGGCCTAGTTAAGGCACTTGGATAAATGAGGGTGTTACACAAATTATGGAAAGAAGTTTGGGTTTAATTTAAGGGAGTTGTTTAAATGATTTGATATAGGCCCTTGAGTACTACTTGATCTAAGGGTGGATATATGTTCTCACCGTTCTCACCTGATCTTAAATATATATATATATATATATATATATATATATATATATATATATATATATATATATATTGAGAGAGAGAGAGAGAGAGAGAGAGAGTGAGAGAGATGGGTAATATCCGGTGAGAACACTCTATCCTAATTATTAATTATTAACCACACAAGTGACACACTACCCCAACATAATCTTCTTCATCCCCTACCCACCACCAGTCCACTAGCACATATTCCGACCAGCCACCACCAAGACCAGACGCCGGTTATTGCGTGACCACCACCACAATCACCAGGACGACGTTCCTTTTGCGACATAAATCCTCCTCTATCTCTTTCTGTTTTCCATCTTCACTCCGGCCATCGTGCTCGTCAGCCTTTTATCGACGCACCAGGTCGACACCACAACTCGCCGGTGCATATGTTTCTTCATAGTCGAATCAATGAAAATCAAAATTACACAAATTGAAATAATTGCAGAATTAGGATTTGATTTGTGGGGAAAATAAATGAGATAGAAAGGAGAGTTTTACCGGTGATGAAACAACCGGATGACTCCCATAAAAACACCGGCGGGTTTGCGATTAAGGGCTGACGAGGTGGCAGACTATTTGTCGGTGTCATCTGGGTCACGACCATTAATTTGGTGGCTCCGGGAAGGATATAGACGACATCTGGGGGTGGTTAGTGATGACGCCGAAGACCGTGTATAGGTGTTCGGTAATGATGTCAACGACATGGGTCGCGGTGGTTATGGGGACAGTGAATATATCTCCGATGACACATTAATTGGTGTACCTTTGAATATATTTTGTGTATAGATACCTTATCCTTAAGTTAGAATAAAGTGTACCTAGACTAAGAAAAAATGTATCTCCAATGATAGATAACGTATTTGAGATCTGGTAAAAAAAATGTTGTATTGAAATGTATTTTAATGTATCTAGTAGCTGTAAGAAATTGACAAAAAAATGTATCTGGGTTGTTATAAAGTCTATCTAGAAATTATGAATAAAGTGTACCTATAAGTGTCTAAAGTGTATCTGACATTTGGTAATTAAAAAAAAAAAGGTGTGTGTAGTTACATATTTCAATATATCTACTTCGTTCTCACCGGATCCCTCTCTCTCTCTCTCTCTCTCTCTCCCCCCCTCTTTCTCTCTCTCTCTATCTATCTATCTATATATATATATATATATATATATATATATATATATATATATATATATATATATATATATATATATAGTCCAGTTTTAATGAGTCCACAATTTTGGTTGAGTCCCTAAGTTCTATTCTCAGCCAATCATTTTTTAGTGTAACTCTACTGTTTTATGAGTGTAACATTAATCTATGAGTGTAACTTTAATTCTTTACGAGTGTAACTTTAGTAATTTAATGCCATTTTGTATATAAAAATTTGAATTTATGTAATATAATGTTATAATTTATGTAATTTTAACGGTTTATATAATATGTAATTTCAATACTTTACGAGTGTAATTCTAACGCTTTATAAGTGTAACTTTATTATATTAAGAGTGTAACTATAGTCATTTTAAGGTCATTTTGTATGTAAAAATTGAATTTTTGTTACTTTATTATATGGTAAATTTATGTAATTTTAATACAGGTAAATGTAACTTTAGTCCTGTACGAGTGTAACTTTAGTCCGATATGGGTGTAACTTTAGTCCGATACAGATATAGGTGTAACTTTAGTCCGATATGAGTGTAACTTTAGTCCGAAAAGAGTGTAAATTTAGTCCGACCACCTTGTGCACAACCACGAGCACCACCGCCACCTCCCTCGCCGCCATCTAACCACCAATCATAACAATTTCAATTGAAAAAAACAACAAAGTATAGATCTGACCACTTGACGGTGGATCCGAGAGATAAGGGGAGACGACGTGGCAAGAAGAGCGACACTGGATCTAGGGAAGAGTAGGCGTCGTTTGTCAACAGACGTGAGAGGGAGGTGTGCGGTTGGTGGCGGATGATAGTGGGTCGCCGGCAGGGAATGTTGGTGGTCGGAGGAAAAGTAGTGTTGAGAGAGAGTTGAGGAGTTTATAGAGGGAGATGGATAAGTGTTTAGAGAGAGATATGAAAATGGAAGGGTGTCTGATTAGGGTTTGTATGCCTTTTTATATCTCAGCCTTTTATTTTGTTTTAATCTTGGCCCTTCATTTCTTTGATCCAATGGCTTGGATTAGGACTCAAGGACTCAACTTATAAGGGAAGACTCACATAAGGGAATCTTTTTTCAAGCGATTATAGAGTCTCCAACATTAGCAAAATATCTCAGATTTAAAATAATGCTAAATAACTTTAACTGGAAAAACAAGGCTTTAACTGATTAAAAAAAAAAGTACAACACTTCGAATTGCCCAATTCTATAAAAATTAGAGTCCATCAATTGATTAATGCTAACAAAAATAATAACTAATGCTAAATAGCCAATTGAATTTGACATTGAAATTCTATCTAATCTAGAACCTCTACCAAAGTAAACAACTCTAATAATAATCCAATCACATTTACAACGACAAAAGCTGTTGAATAGGATATGAAATATTCAGGTGTACAACTCTACCTAAAATTCTATATGCATAAGAAGACCTATTATTTGTATGTATATAAACATGCTTCGTAAGAATTATATCAATTCATGTTGAGCTAATTACCTTTCTTCGCTTCTATGTTCTATATAGAGTTTGCTATTGCTATTTTTTTTTTCTTTTTTACACTGTATTTAGTTAATCGTATTATTGTTCTGTAAATTAAATGCATATTTTCTTATGACGTGTATTACTTTTACGTTTTTTAGGATTATTCGACATCGACGATTATTGATGGACTCCGGACAAGATTAAATGCAACTCAAATAAGGTGATTAGCATTTAGAAGCAATAAGTTTTTCTTTAGGTTCTTTGCTTTTTTTTTTCAAAATAAGAGAAATAAGTCTCCCAATAATCGATATGGGTATATGATTGATATGCTACCGAAGAGCAAACATACGAGTACATTAAAAACCCATGCAAGGGTAGATTTTCAAGATTATTTTATTAAGGTAGACATGAGTACTACTATTGTGATTTCTTGTGATATTTTATTTGAACTGAACACAATAAAGAAGGGAGCATAACTTACTTGAATTAATGAGATTACAAAGTCTTAAATAGGAAGCAAAACCCGAGCAACATACTCCATGTTGCACGTCTAAGAGAGTGCCAAAAAAATAGGAACAACTCCATACATTTCTCTGACTTTAGGAAAACAAAAAAAAAACAACTAGACCATCTTCTAAGGTCACTAACAAACATGATCCTAAAACTTAGGGAAGCATTTTGAATTACATTTCAATACCTCCCCTAAATTCAAATGTTGCGAATGCCTATCTTTTCTATGAAGAATTGATGCTTGACTTGGGACAGACTCTTTGTGAACAAATCTGCACTTTGATCATTTGTTCCACAGAATTTCAACTCTATCTTCCCTTCACTGACAAGCTTTCTGATATAGTGATACTGAATCTCTATATTCTTTGTCCTAGCATGATACACAGGATTTCTGGTCATGGCAATTGCAGACTTATTGTCACACCAAACTTCTGTAGCATTCATCTGTTCATTTCCCAAATCTGTCAACAACTTTCTCAGCCACATAGTTTGTCTGCCTACTGCACCTGAGGCAATATACTCTGCCTCAGTTGATGATAATGCTACAATATCCTGCTTCTTTGAACTCCATGTAATTGCACCTGATCCCAGAGAGAAAACTGAACCAGACGTGCTCTTTTTGTCATCCAGACTACCTGCCCAATCACTGTCAGTATAGCCAATTAACTTGAAGTTTTCTGAAGCCTCATACCAGATGCCCTTCTCTGCAGTTCCTGCAATATACCTCAAAATTCTCTTTGCAACTCCAAGATGTTGCTTAGTTGGACTGTGCAGAAACCTTGACACCACACTCACACTATATGCAATGTCAGGCCTTTTGTGTGTAAGGTAATTCAGTCCTCCCACAATGCTTCCGTACAATCTTTCATCTGCCTGTCCTGTATCATCATTTCTCTGCAATTTCTCATTAATATTCATTGGAGTAATTGCAATATCACAGTCCACCATTTTTAATTTCTTCAGTAAATCTCTTGCATACTTCCTCTGAGAAACAGAAATGCCTTCTTTACTTTGACTCACTTCTAATCCAAGGAAGTATTGTAACTTTCCCAGATCAGTCATCTCAAATTCCTGCATTATTGCTTGCCTAAATTCATTTAGCATTCCTTGAGATGAGCTCACATAGGTTATGTCATCTACATAAACACAAACTACCAAGAAATCAGCAGCAGATGCTCTTTTGATATATAGAGTTGGCTCATTTTTACTTCTGTCAAACCCACTCTTTTCAAAGAAAGCATCTAACCTGCTATACCAGGCTCTAGGGGCCTGTTTTAGCCCATACAAGGCCTTTCTTAGCCTGTAAACCTTTTGCTCTTCTTTCTCCTTGACAAAACCTAGTGGTTGCTCTACATAGACCTCTTCTTGAAGTTCTCCATTCAAAAATGCAGATTTGACATCAAATTGATATACTGTCATCTTGAGTTGAGCAGCCAAAGCCAAAACTACCCCGACTGTCTCAAACCTTGCCACTGATGAGAATGTTTCTTCAAAGTCAATTCCCTCCATTTGAGCAAACCCTTTTGCCACGAGCCTGGCCTTATGCTTTTGTATGCTTCCATCTGGATTGCATTTGGTTCTAAATACCCACTTTAATCCAATTACATTTTTGTTGACTGGTGGATCAACTAATTCCCAGGTTCTATTCTTTTGAATGCATTTTATCTCATCTTCCATGGCTAGTTGTCATTCTACCTGTCCAACAACTTCATTAAAGTGAGATGGCTCTAAGGTGACAAGAGCAAAGTCACACGTTTCATAGATTTCTTCCAAAGATCTCATTTTCCTTTGTGGTGATCCATCATAAGAAGATGAGTCTTTTGATGTGCCTTGCTTCTCCTGTGGTGATTCTAGTGGTGTAACTAACTCTTGTAATACCCCTTGGCCTTCCTCTTGTAGTTCCTCAAGTTCAAATGTGAACTTTCTTTGATCATTTGTCTGCTGTGACCAGTCCCAGATCTCATTTTCAGCAAATATAACATTTCTGTTGATGATTACATTCCTATTCACAGGATTGTATAGCCTATATGCCTTGGACTGAGTAGCATATCCAATGAATATGCACTTTACTGACTTTTCATCAAGTTTTGTTCTTAAATTAACCAAAGCATAAGCTATACATCCAAATATTCTAAGATGACCCACATTTGGCCTTCTTCCTCTCCAAACTTCATAAGGTGTTCTATTCTGAACAATTCTAGTTGGTGAGATATTCAGAATATATACTACAGTTGACACTACCTCACCCCAAAAATCATTTGGTAACCTTCTCCCCCTTAGCATACTTCTGGCCATTTCTACCATAGTTCCGTTCTTTCTCTCTGCCACACCATTTAGCTCTGGTGTGTATGGATCAGTGAGCTCCCTATTGACCCCCTGATTTTCACAAAAGTTTGTGAATTCTTTGGAAGTGAATTCTCCTCCCCTGTCTGTTCTAAGACACTTCATTTTTTTTCCACTCTGAATCTCTACCATACTTTTGAATTTTTTTAAAGTATTCAAATGACTCTGATTTGGTTTGTAGAAAGTATACCTAACTCATTCTACTACAATCATCTGTAAACAGCAGAAAGTACTTGCTCTCTCCTAGAGATTCAGTTTGCATTGGCCCACATAAGTCAGCATGAACCAATTCTAAACACTCACTAGCCCTCCATGCCTTGCCAACAGGGAATGATCACTAGTAGAAAAACTCCTATTGCGTCAATTAAATTGCGTCAGTTCTATAAAACACGACGCAAAAAATGCTCACTTTTGGCGGGAATGCATTTTTCGCCTTTAGCTACGCTATTTGCGTCAATTCTTTAAATAAACCGACGTATATAATGCGTCAGTTATGTGCAAAACTGACGTATTTTATCAAATACATCAGTTGTTTCCTTCAACCGACGTATTTGATATTATGTTTTTGCGTCATTTATAATTGAAATCGATGCAAATGATATTTAATTAAAAAGAAAAAGAAAAACACTCAAATTCCCTTCTATTCCTTCACACCTTGACACCATTAAGACTCGCATTCCATTCTTCAACACTCCCATATCTCTAATCCCCTATGTCACTCCATCCCAAATTCCTCAACGCACCACCGACGTACATCGTGAATCACTCATGGCCACCGTCCTTGTTCTTTCGACTCCGACGACACTCCCGACGATCTCCCTTTATACCCCTAGATCTGGGACGCTTTGAAATCAAGTCCTAATAATTTTGTGTTCGGTAAAAACTTCCTCTTGGCCCTTCTATTATATTAATTATTACTTGGGTTTAGTTGATTCTTGGGTGAAATTCATTGATTCATTGATTCTTTATTTTTTTTCTATTTCAGTCCTACTAGATCCGTTTATTTTTTTTTTTTCTGATTTTGATTGATTTTTTACCTAAATTTATTTTGTGTAATGATTGGTTAATTTTGGTTTTCTTATTTCAAATTTGTTGCTTTAATTTATAAGCTAGGGTTTTGGTTTTTTTGTATAGAATTGGGGAAAAATTGATTTGATGTTAGGTTTTGTCTTATGACTTCCTCTTTACTTCAATTTTATGCTAGTTTTTTCAAGCATATGTTTATGTTATTCAATTGTGTTGATGGGAACGTCAGATTTTGGGGGCATCTGAAGGAATGGCAGATAATGGATTAGAAATGGTCTAACTTGTTGTGTAGTTTTGAGACGACGATGTTTCACTTTTTCAATTGTGCCATCTTGACTTTCGGTCCTCACTTCGTCTATTTCTCAGTCACCCCTTTGTCAGTCCCTTTTCTATTTCTCTCCTTTTTCAGATCCTTGTATTGTTTACCCTTTTTCATTTTGTATTGAATAGGGCATTTCCATATTTGATCAATATGTGTTTATGTAATCAAGTCTTATGGATCTACTGGGTTCGTGTTGGTTTCATTGTTTAGCTCACTTTTCATCCAAATTCTGATCTTGCATTCTGCTGTTTCTGAGCTGTAATCTACATAAATGTATAGGGATTGCTGAATCGTATCGTGTCCCATCAGATTTTCAATAGTTTTTTCTGTTGGGTAAAGGGAGCCACAATGGGAGTTGTTACGCTGATGGGTTCTCAATTCCCAGCTAACCTATCAACTATTTAGTTGCTTATCTAACCAATTTAGGAATAGTGTTTGGTAGCTACATAGGAAATGGGTTGGGATTTCTGTGCAATTTTATTAGCAAATGTCAATGGGAACCAAGGTGATAGACTACCACCGTTAGCCATTTAATTCACTTCATTGTATGAATATGTTTACTACCGATTGCCACCTGTTGTGGTGGTAGTAGTGTACTACATATGAAAAAGAAAAAAAAGACAATAGTGTACTTGCATTATCGATGCATCGCGACTGCTCGAGATTCTTCTAAATTCTTTTCTAGTAGCGAAGATTTTCTCCTTTACCTTAGCTGCGTTTGCTAGACCAAAAAGCTTATCTTTGTCGATTAAGGCTTGTCTTGACCAAGGGAGATGTGACAGCAAGCCAGCAAATACGGCAACTTGCAATTTCCCTTATTGATGCTCACTGCATTTGCCACATCTCACATTTGTATTTCTAAATGGCATCTCTTATCATGGAGATAGTATCTATGATATTGCACTTTATCAATAATTAGGAAGGTTGTGAAGTGTACTTTAGGCTGACGTTAGATTAAATTAAAACCTTAGTATGGTCCATCGATTTATATACAGATTGTGTGATTAAGCCTTGTTCCATGCTACTCTACTCCATTATATACCATGTATGGATCTGGTCTCTTGGGTGTCGGTTTGCGTTTGTAGTATCAAAAACTTTTGTTAATCTGTATGTTTTTGCTGCATCTCACCAGTGTTGATTGTATTGTGAATTATATGGTTTCTGTACGCAGATCAGAGTACGACATGTTGGGTACGTAAATAAAGGCTGCAATCGTTTAACTTGTCACGGCTTTGGTGAAGGTTTGTAAGCATTTCAACAAGCTAAATACGTATATATATTTATCTTTTTGTGATTACTAATGTGGTTTCATATTATTTTATTCAGCTAATTTGTATTGAGTTTGTTGACATGTATATATATTATGTCACTCTTGACCTTTATATGGTTTGATGGTCATTACTGAACTCCTTTGTGGTCCATAAATATGCCTAATGTATAGTGTTTTTAGGGAATGGGGAGCACTATATTGAGTGTACTCTTGTAGTTGTGAGCATATGATGTTTGTACTTTGCTGATGTAATTGTTTTATTAGTATATTACTCAAAAAACTACTCCCTCCTATTCTATATTTTCTTCCCTATTTCCTTATTCGGTTATTCGGGTTTTTCTTCCATGTTTTCTTTTTTTGGGATGATTTGTGTGGCCCAAATTCAATGACATGTGGGGTAGTGTATTTTGTATGGTCCAAATTCCTTTTCTTATTTCTTGTGCAAAAGAAAAGGGGAAGAAAATATAGAATAGGAGGGAGTAATATTTATGATACAGGTGGCGGTTGTTGTTTACTAGTATTGAATCTCTTAGCTTAACCATTGCCTAGGTAGATGCAAACATTGCTTTTGCTTTTTGAAAGGCATAATTATCAAATCAAAATGTTACTTTTTTCTCTTTTAATGATTTATTGTCTGACATGTTGGCTCTACTTCAATATTTCAGGTTGCCGTATTGATATGATATGCCAGATTGATCCTAGACTACACTAGAAACCCATACATCTTCGATTCTACACTTGTTTGAATGTATGTGAACTCTCGGGCCATCTATTGAGTTACAAATTGCGCTATGAACTTATTATGGTTGTACTATGAAGTTTTGTTATTGATGGAGGGTATTGTTCGCTATCTTCTCACTTGTTTATGACTGGAGCAGCAAATTGGTTCCACGTGATCTATGTATTCGTCTACTACTCCGATCGAGCACTATTGACTTGAGTATGTCCGGTTGAGACGTTGAGTTGTGTTAGGTTTGTGGCATCGAGTTTGGATTGATATATAGTTTTATGTAAGTTTATTAGATGTTTAGAGAACATTTAGTATAGAATAGCTTAGTAACTAAGACGTTTGAGGAATTATTTGTACTATGGATTGTATTAGAACGTGGTTGGGTTGAATAAGATGTAATGTTGTTTTACATGTGATGTATTAGTGGTTGGGTGGATTTCTTGTTGCRGGTTTTTAAGTTTTGGCATTAGGATTGTAAGTATTATGTAATTTCGGCAGCAAATTTTTATATAAAAAAAAGCATTAATAAATGGCGTCGGTTCTTGAAAGAAATGATGCAAATGAAAAAAATGAATTGACCATAAAACAAAATATCAATTGCATCAATTATGATAACAAATAACGCCAAAAAATAAAGAAAATACATCGTTTCTATAAAGAACTGACGCAAATGTTGAACTATTTGCGTCGGTTCTACATATTTATTGCGTCAGTTTTTAAAACACAACTGACGCAAATAGTGCTTTTTTGCGTCGGTTTTTAAAGCACAACTGACGCAAATGTTGAACTTTTTGCGTCGGTTCCATAACTGACGCAGGAGCAAATACGACCCCTCGATATACGTCACCCCAAAACCGACGCAAAAGGCCCTCTACAATTGATGCAATAGGGGTTTTTTTATATTAGTGGATCCCTTAGACCGTTTCCCATAAATTCACCCTTCACACAAACCTAGTTCACCAACTCTTGGCAACCCTTCTACCATTTCCTTGTTAATCAAGAGTTTTAAGCTCTGCATATTCAAATGCCCTAACCTAAGATGCCAAAGCTTTGCTTTATCATCTTCCTTAATAGTTAAAGCTTTGCTGACACTTCTTACCAAGTCTAAGGAAAACATTTTATTCCTACCCATAGATGAGATGGCCACTATTTCATTGGTTTTCTTATCCTTAATTTCACAGGAATTTCTATCAAACTGCAATGAGAACCCAGACTCAAGCAACTGCCCAACACTCAACAAATTATAGGCTAGTAAGGACACATACTGAACATTGTGATGTAATTTGGTGTTACCTTGCTCAGACTTTATAGCAACAGTTCCAATTCCTTCCACAGTCAGCTGCTTATCATCTCCAAGCCTTACCCTGCTCTTTCTTGCTTCATCCAAGTCCTTAAAACTATATTTAGTACTCGACATGTGGTTGGAACAACCACTGTCAATGTACCAGACAGTCCCATCAGCTTCAGGAGATCCTTCTCTTGTAAGAAAAAGTCTTTCTTCCTGTTCTGCAACCTGAACTTTTTGATCAGTTTTTTGTTCCTGATCCTTTTTCTTCTCCCAACAATTGACCTCCTTATGGCCTGGCTTTGTGCAATAGTAGCACTTCATGGGACCTCTCGAAGACTGAGTGTCCTTAGCCTGAGTTTCAGATGACTGGCCAGATGTTCTGCCATATCCTCTCCTTCTGAAACCTCCTCTGCCTCTGCCTCTTCCATTGGACTTAACTGATCTGTCTTTGGAAGAATCTTCCTTGGAGACAAATGCTTACTCCTCCTTTTCTGAGGATCTTTTCAGTCTCTCTTCATGTGCTTGAAGTGAACCCATCAAGTCATCAAAGGAATATGTCTCTAAATCCTTTTATTCCTCGATAACAGTCACAATATGATCATACTTCCTTGTCAGGCTCCTCAAAACTTTCCCAACAACCTGCTCATCTGTCAATTTCTCTCCATATGCCTTCATCTGCTGCACTACCCCAGATACTCTTGACAAATAGTCTTGTATGGACTCTTTGTCACTAATAAGAGAAGTCTCAAACTCTCTCCTTAAGGTTTGTAATCTTACTTTGATCACTTTCTTGTCACCTAGATATTCTGATTTTAGAATATCCCAGGCCTCTTTGGATATAGTAGCAGATGCAATGCGAGAGAAGATCTCATCATCCAAGGCCTGCTGAATTATGAACAGGGCCTTGGCATGTTTCTTCCTCGTTTCCTTGAGTGAAGCATCTGATTCAGCTGTCTTGCTGTCTTTAAAACCATGCTCAACCAGATCCCACAACTCCTGTGACTTGAATAGAGTTTTCATTTTCAATTCCCATAATTGATACTTAACACCCTTAAATATTGGCAAATGAGAAAGACCATTTGAGCTGGATCCGTTTGAAGCCATGACAAGTCCTAGGATACGAAACCTAAAGACCTGATACCAATTTGCAATTTGTTGTGATTTCTTGTGAGATTTTATTTGAATTGAACACAATAAAGAAGGGAGAATAACTTACTTAAATTAATGAGATTACAAAGTCTTAAATAGGAAGCAAAACCAGAGCAACATACTCCTTGTTGCACGTCTAAGAGAGTGCCAGAAAAGTAGGAACAACTTCTTACATTTCTCTGACTTTAGGAAAAAAAAAAAAAAAAAACAACTAAACCATCTTCTAAGGCCACATAATCCTAAAACTTAGGGAAGCATTTTGAGTTACATTTCAATAACTACAAGTAGTCATTATAGCGAGAAATAAGCTATTGTTGCTGAAATTACGTATTTGATATTGACTGAATCATAGAATGAAGAATTAGCCGCCATTAAAGAGTTGGACCAAAACTCAGACACGCATTAAGTTCAATAAATTGGTGAGAGTGATTTTCAAGATTAATATGTAAATAACCTATGAATAATTGCAAATAGATTGCAAAAATGGTAGAGCAAGCACATCCTTGCATTGAATGACCAGTGGGAAACGAACACAAAGATGCCACACTAATTTAATTGGGCAATGTTTTCTATACTTCGGAGTCGGGTTGGTTTAATAAGTCTACTGAAGGTAAATCATACGGAGTAAACGAGTATTCTGTACCCAATACTACGATGCTTTGTTTTACCACGCCTACGTATATCCATGACAGTTACCCTTTGCTATTATTATAAGAGAAGTATGCCTACGTTTTCCTTGAACAACTAATAACTTGACTAATCAAGGCCCAAACATCTATAAACTATATTTGAGTCAGTAAATAGTAATCTCATAAACTTAACATCGTCCAACATCGCAATAAGAGAATAGAAGATGTAGTATTATTGACGATTTTGACATATACGGAGTACTATTTTGTAAAATATTTCATACGAAATAGAACTTTACTATTCCTTGTGTGAATTAACTTTATATGTGTTTTTCTTAGGTTGTCATATTTAGGAGTATTTTATTAGTTTATTAAAAGTGATTGAGAGAAAGGGCTTAAGTGAGTTCATTAGATAGGGACAAGTTGATCGAGTGAGACATAATTAGTTTCTTGATTAGGTTTTGAGAAATACATTAATTACCTAAAAATGGGTTTTACAGAAAATTAGAGTTGTACAATTCCGACCCCAAAACTTATTCCAAGGAAGTGGAACTATGGAAGCACAAGAGACTCTAATAAGATATAACGGGTGAATAGTGTACACAAAAGTTCAGAATATGTGCAAACAAATAATAGAAACTAGTTTTAAAGCCCGTGCAAATTGCACGGGCCTGTAAATAATGATATGTACATATTTTATATGATAAAATAAAATTATTTTCTAATGAA
>VHZZ01005293.1:3067-18305 GCA_009801015.1 Silene noctiflora
GCCAAACACATCCATTTGTTAAGAAACTATTTTTACAAAAGTTAGGCCAAATAACCATAACTTTTTCAAAAAGTAGTTTATTAAAAAACTCCGTCRAGTAGAAACACTTTCACATAAACTTGGCCAAACAACACCTTAATGTGAAAAATATATAGGAAATATAAATGACATGTAATTTCGAAMGAATAACATTAGAACGTTATTTATATATTTTCTTTTCCAATTTTTATATAGTAAACCCGTGCATTTTTTGCACGGGTATAAAACTAGTTAGAAAATTATTTTTTCACCCAAAAACAAGAAGTGAATCAAAACTCTTAGAAAGAGTACCTTTTTATACTATGTAGATGTTATTTGACCCGTTTTATTTCAAAACGAATATATCCGTCTTAAGTGTATTTTAAGCTTGAAAATTAATAAACTATAAAAGAAAAAAACCATTCCGTAATTTATATAATCAATGAATAAAATCTCTAATAGAATCACTAATTACTAAGGTGCTGTTTGACCTTACTTTTGTGAAATAGTTTATACTTTTTAAAAGGAGTTTATTCATCAGTTACTTTTTGGAAAAAAATGGGTTATTTGGCCATACTTTTGTAAAAACAGTTTCTTAAAAAAATTTAATGTTTGGCCTAACTACATTCTTCCAGTTTTTTTTATGTAGCAAATACCTACTTCTACTTTTGGAGGTGAATAATGAATTTTTGACTTTTTAAAACTCTCGAATCTATAGTGTTTGGCCAAGCTACTACTTTTTCAGTTAGAAAAACATTTTAAAGCTTGCCAAACAGCACCAATTTAAAAATTAAGATTTAGTAATTAAGAATCGACATATGAATAAGATTAATCAAAAATATGAATTGAATAGAGAAGAGGTGATCGGGTAATTAAAGGGAAGACATAAATACACGGCCAAAATGTATGGGGACACGGGGTTTAATGTACCCTCATAGTTCTCTCTTGTGCTTTTATCTGAACTATAGTGGGCCCCAGTTGAATTGTCCTTGTGCATAGAACTTTCGTGTCCGAGTTGATTCTTACCGTGAATTAATGGACACCCTAATTAAATGGTAGAAAAGAGGTGGGGCGACCCATATGCTGCCAAATCTTGAAACTCATCAACTAATGAAAAACCGACTTGGTTTTTATACTACGTAGATATTGGATAAACTAATAGAGTCCACGGTGAATTTAAACACTTCGTTTGGTTTTCTTATTATTGAAGATTGAAGAAAAATAGGTCAATTTCAAAGTTCAAACAATCACATTTTTATGAATAGAGAAGTTTAGCGACGATTTAAACAATACTCCCTCCATTCAATTTCACACTACCACTATCTATTTTGCACACTATTCACAAGCGAGTATTCAAATTCAATTTTCTCTCAATACGTAAATGAAATTATATTCATGTGGGATTTTGTTTGATTCGTCTTTACGAATATATTATAAATATCTAACTTTTATAATTTTTGGAAATACGTAGCTAACAATATTTACCACGTAAAACACGCGTTGACAAACGTGAAAAAAGAAAGTGGTAGTGTAGAGTTGAATGGAGGAATTATTTTACAATTAGAGTGTCTCTCTTCATATATGAGACAATAAAATAATCAAGTTATACTTGGAAAATAATTTAAAAATAATATGATCACTTTCAAAATAGATAAATGCGCTTAAGACTTATGAACTTAAGGGCATTAGCAATAAGAGGTTTGTCATGGGGTTTGTAGATGACATGTCGAGGTTTGTCTACAAACCCCTTATTGTTAGACATAGGTTTGGAGGTTTGTTGATAAGAATGGTTACTATATAGTATACGGGTTTGTAGAGTGACGTGGCAAAAAATTATGTGAATGGAATTATTATGTGGGTCCTATAATATAAACCTTGGAAAGGTTTGTCTATTGTTGGGTAAGGGTTTGTTATTGAAAAGGTTTGTTAATATGATGATGTGTCCTATAATATAGAGGTTTGTCTATTGTGGATGCCCTAAGAATGTACGTTACATAAGAGCAACTCCAATGATTACTTTTAAGGACTTGCTTGAAAGTTTTGTAAAATTTCAAGCAAGTAGCTTACCATGGGAGAGAGGGTGAACTGTAACTAAAAAGCACTGTAGCCTAATGAAAAAAAAAATTCAGAATTTTTTTCAAATAATATTAAACTAATGAAAAATTTGTTCAGAAATTTTTTCAGACAATATTAAACTAATGAAAAAAATTTAAATAGTTTTTTAAAAAAATTAAGCCAAATACTCCCAATTTTTTTTGAGGAGTTCATGAAAATTCTCTTTTACATGAGTAAGGTTAAACAACCCCTAAATTTTATTATGACGTAATTTTATGGTAAGTACGTCAAATTGAAATTGTTTGTGTTAAATGAAAGTTGAAATTAAGTCAAAAAAAAAAAGTAAGCCTAATTATTTTGATTGTGTTATGAAACAAGACAAATAAACACTTATGAAATTACATATCAAAGCGTCTTGCTTGTGACAGACACTATCCGTCACAAGCTGAAAACGTATAGTGTCCCATTCACAATAAGGCAAGTGAAAGGGTAAATAGGGGGAAAATGAAGCACTCTATAATTGGTGTCACTTGTAGATTATAAGAGAGACACTATCCGTTTTCAGCTTATAATAGATAGTGCGTCTTTTAATTTGTGATCATTATTCACATGACAAATTTGTATAAGTGGCAAATATTGAGGCAGTGGTCATTGAAGTGGGCCATGTTACGGTTACTAATGCCATCGTTGTATTGGTAGGTGTGACTGCTTTCTCCTTTTTTTTTTTTAAAAGAGATGGACCTTTATTTTTTACAAGTGGTCCGGAATGAATCTTGTGCTGATCTGATGTTTGTAATCGTTTCATAAAAATGAAGTTTTAATGAAGGGAGAGAGAAGAGAAATTAAAATACGGGTGTATTAGAGAGAACATGAAGAGAAAGAAATTGAGAGAATTCAAATTCATTTCGAGCCTTGTTGCTAATAAAAGCGTAATTTGGACAAAATTTGTATTCGAATTGGACTGATAAATAAAGACAACTAAATTTGTTGGATTGAAACGTGTTTGGTGTTTCCAAAGGTTTTCCTTTAGACGGTCATTTTTGTCAAAAGTTTTCAGACGGGTTATATGTGACCTATTTACAGGCAAATGTAACCACTTTTCGGCAAAGAAATTGCCTAAACAACAAACATCGGTTAGTGGTTACAACATTTGATCGTTAAATAGGGACATAAAACGATTCGTTTTACGTCGATTAATTTAAGGTTGTGTCACTAAGTAATTCATTGTATTGATTTTAGAAAAAAACGATTCGTTTTTACGTTGATTAGTTTAACATTTTTCGATTCGTGGATCAAGTCTAAGGTTTTTCAATTGTTTTTTTAGTTGATATTAGGTGTTAGTTTCGATTTGCTGATTAAATGGTTTGTCGATAGTTTGATTGAAATGTTTTGGTAATAAGTAGAGATGACAAACAATGACACGACACGAAAAACACCACACGATCACGACACAAAATTAACGGGTTTGGGTTGAAACTTGATGACCCATGTATGTAAGTGAGTTGACACGAACACGACACGATATTTAACTGGATCAAGTTTGGGTTGTGATCTATAAACACGAATATGATACGAATGACCTGTTTATTCAAATTTATCTAATTTTTTCGCCAACCTCTATCACATAAATATATTTAAACTTTTCAAATATGGGCATGACACGAAAACGGGATACGAAACCCGACACAAATTAACGGTTTTGAGTTGGGATTTGATGACCCATATATGTAAGTGGGTCGACACGATATTTAATTGGGTTGGGTCTGGGTTGAAGGGTTCGTGACCCGTTTACATATGACACGAACCCAGCACAACCTGATCTGTTTGTCAGGTCAAGTAATAAGGGGCAGTTTGGAAAATTCATTAAATATTACCGACGATTCGGAATAATGTGTCGATGACGAATAGCGAGTGGGTATCAGCCCAAATAATTTCCTATGTCCACCCTGGATTAATTGTAACACATCCAAGAAAGCTCATTGTTTAAACTTTAATCCCTCAGTTCTTTCCCCTCTGAAAAACACCTTAATTGAACTGAGTTAAACCCAGAATTCAGAAGTCTACTTCCTAAAACCTTGATCATTAATCAATCAACAAGCTCAACAAAGTCTGAGTCGACTAACATGAATCATCCTTTATAACCGTTCCGTACCCACATTCCCAAATGTTGAACAACACTAAATTATAGTAAATCACTTAAAATGTCATGGCTAGCAAACCAATTTTTGAAATAAGTAGATCAACATTAAGTATCCCATTAATTCTAAAGTCAGCATCATCTTCAATTTTTCATACTAAGAAAGCACATGCTTACATTCTTAAAACTGGGGTTTTAATTGATGAATCTTTCTCTTCAAAGTTGCTATCTTTATATGCAAATCACCATTGTTTTGATGATGCAACACTTTTTCTTAACTCCATTGATGAACCCAGTTCATCATATTACTCAATTGTCATTAATGCATCGTCAAAATTTAATCTTTATAACAATGTGTTACATTTGTTTAGGAAAATGTTGTCTAAAGGTGTGTTTCCTGATGGGTATGTAATGCCGGCTGTGGCGAAGGCGTGTGCCGGGTTGTCGGCTTTTGAAGTTGGTAGACAGGTTCATGGGATTGTGAAAGTATGTGGGCATGGATATGATAATGTTGTGCAGTCGTCTTTGGTTAATATGTATGTGAGATGTCGTCGGTTGAGTGTTGCACATAAGGTGCTTGATGAAATTTCTGAACCAGATGTTGTCACTTTTAGTGCTATAATTGCTGGTTATGCTAGAAATGGGAATGTAGGTGCGGCGAAAGGGTTGTTTGATGAGATGGGAAAGTTGGGTTTGGAAGCAAATTTGATTTCTTGGAATGGTTTGATTGCCGGGTTTAATCAAAGTGGAAGGTATTTGGAGGCAATTAATGTTTTTAGGGATATGCATTTGAAGGGTATTCAGCCTGATGGGTGTAGCTTTTCGAGTGTGTTAGCAGCAGTTGCAGATTTGGAGGTTTTAAATGTGGGAGTTCAAATTCATGATTATGTGATCAAGAGGGGTTTTGAGTCGGATCCTTGGGTTGTGAGCGCTCTTGTCAATATGTATGGTAAGTGTAGATGTGTCCCTGAGATGAAACTTGTTTTTGATCAGTTCGGATGCATGGAAATGGGTTCATGTAATGCCTTAGCCACTGGACTTGCGCGAAATGGTCTTGTTGATGATGCACTAGTCTTGTTTAAGAGATTGAGAGGACATGGCATGGATCTAAATGTCGTTTCTTGGACATCGATAATTGCTTGTTGTTCCCAGAATGGGAAAGATACAAAGGCTTTGAAGCTTTTCACTGATATGCAGCTTGCTGGTGTGAAACCCAATGCAGTCACCATCCCTTGCTTACTTCCTGCCTGTGGTAATATGGCAGCGTTAATGCACGGGAAGGCTGCACATTGCTTCTCTCTTAGAAGGGGGATGGTGCACGACGTCTTTGTTGGCAGTGCGCTTATAGACATGTACGCAAAGTGTGGCAAAATAAGGGATTCTCAACTATGTTTTGATGCAATGCCGACTAAAAATTTGGTAACTTGGAATGTGATAATAGGGGGATATGCTATGCATGGAAAGCACAAAGAAGCATGTGATATGTTTGATTTGATGAAGAAGAGTGGACAGAAGCCAAACTCTGTGACATTTACTTGTTTGCTCTCTGCTTGTAATCAGAAAGGCCTTGTTGATGAGGGGTGGCACTATTTTAATAATATGTCTAAAGATTATGGTGTTGAACCTAGAATGGAGCATTATGCTTGTATGGTGAGTCTTTTGAGCCGTGTAGGCAAGCTCGAAGAAGCTTATTCGTTGATCAAGGAAATGCCTTTTGAGCCAGATGCTTGTGTTTGGGGAGCTCTTCTCAGTTCTTGTAGAGTCTACAAGAATTTAGAGTTCGGAGAAATTGCCGCCGAGAAGCTTTTCAAGTTGGAACCTAAAAATCCTGGGAACTATGTCCTCCTTTCGAATATCTATGCTTCAAAGACTATGTGGGCTGATGTGGACAGAGTGAGGGATTTGATGAAGGAAACAGGTTTGAAGAAGAATCCTGGATGCAGTTGGATTGAGATCAAAAACAAAGTCCACATGCTTCTTGCTGGGGACAAAACCCATCCTCAAATGGCCCAAATCATCCAAAAATTGGACGCATTGGGCTCAGAGATGCAGAAAGCGGGACTAGCTCCGAAAACTGATTATGTGCTGCATGATGTGGAGGAGCAAGATAAGGAGCAGATGCTGTGTGGACATAGCGAGAAATTAGCCGTAGCTTTTGGGCTCTTAAATTCTCGTGCAGGGTTTCCTCTTCGTGTCATTAAGAACCTTAGGATTTGTGGCGATTGCCATGCAGTTATTAAATTTATTTCTAGCTTTGAAGGGCGGGAAATTTTTGTTAGAGATACTAATCGCTTCCACCATTTCAAAGATGGGGAATGTTCTTGTGGTGATCATTGGTGAATTAATCTTCTGAGATTTCTAGAGTTCACCACGGTTTCATGGTTATTGTCTTGAACATAAAAAAATGTTTCGACATATGAGTATTCCCAAAGGTCATTGGATGCTGCTGCATATTTTAGAACCTTCACATTCTCAACTTCATCAAAGTGAGTATTTTCTGAGTCCTAACTTTTCTATACTCTTATAGGACACGCTAATATAGAGACGCTATATGACACTTGGGCACTTCATTTTACGCCAAAAACATGGAAAAATAATCATAAAATATCTAAGACGGACAGTTGGATTCTCACTCGAGTTTGACACTTGTAGGGAAGTTTGAGTTACTGAGGACATTCAAACTCCGTGTAATCTGGCTAATTGCCTAAGTGTCAGGTATAAGTATAACAATTCGGATTTGCCATTTTCCAGATTTACTTTAGTACTAGGAAATGACATTGCTGTTTTAGGTAGAGAGAAACCCATCCCACTAAATTCTGTCTCAGTTTTTTTGTGTATAGACCACCCCTTTGAAATTGGATTGTTACCGACTTGCGGTGATGTTACTCTAACATAATTTTCATAATGGGCAATTTTCTTGTCTGAATATACAGGATACTTTGCTCTATCTTCAAACATGTCCTCTGATTCATTCCCAAATATGTGATCAGGTACCAAACATGTCTTATCTCTTATGCTTCTCCGTCTATTAAGCTTATTTTTTTCTTCCTCGAGTTTTAGTAATTTCTCATTACCTGTCGTTTGCATGAAGGATGACCAAGATTATACTCCCTCCGTCCCGGTCATTTGGTTACCTTTTCCATTTCTGGGTGTTTCATTCATTTGTTTACCTTTCTATTCCGGGAATGCTTTTTGAAGGGTAATTTGATCATCTACATAACCTATTGTCCACTTGTCACTCATTAACCACAAATGGTCCCCTCCTCTATCCTTGGTCTTTGTGCCAAAGCAAAGATAAACAATTGAACGGGATGAGGGAGTATTGATTTTCGCTTATTTGCGTCACCCAACTCCAACTCAATTACGTTAATAATGAGCTTCAAATTGTAATTTGTTAATCGGAAAAAGTTGGGAATATATATTAGCATTTTGAAACAGGATTCCAACAATCCCACTAATCTTTTACTCCCCAAACAAAACTTTTGGAGTGCTAAAAGTGAGTCCCAAAAAACTTTTATCTTTTTATACTTGCATTCATACATGTAGTAAAGAGGCTTCATCATCCCATTAGCTGATTTATACCCGTACCTGAATGATATTTTATACAGCAGAGAAGTCAGAGATGCCTTTTCCATATAAGATCTGAGCAAGTCTCAGTTGAATCTGCGTTTGTTGTAGGCGAGCTAAATATTAATCAGGTGATAATGTAAAACTTGTATGGATTCCTGGATACCTTTTTCAATAAACAAGTCCTTTGCATATTTTCAACCCTCCATGAAAATAAAGGTTTAACTTGCTCTAGATAGTAACATCAACATTTCCTTGGTTCCAACTTCTTTTGTCGGAGACAGGGTAAGGGTGAGGTCATATGTTCACAATCTTCCCTTGTAAAAAATACAAGGGGTCTGTTTCTAAATGACCAATAATAAAAATTACTTCAATCGAGTGCTAATCAGTTTCGAAGCCAAAAAATAGTGAATCTTTATCAAGAGCTACAAAGTCAAACTAATCCTTTGTAACCTCAATAATAAAACACGGTTTTGCACTTGACGTTTTCTGATTAGGAAAGACATGTTGCAGGATACATAAAATTTAGATACTGGTGCTCGAAAACTTCTGTTTCTGGTTTGGTATATTCTTTCGGCGAGTAAAACTTGTCTTTTGACAGTCCTATGATGTGCATGCGTATACTTCACTAGTAAATGTCAAGAAAACATGTTGTCGGCTATGATAAACAGTGGCTATTATACCTAAAACAGTTAAACCTAGTATAAGGGCCATCCTCGTAGGATTATTAGTGCCTTGCTCTTTTTCTAATCTCGGATAAGAATTAAGATTAGTCGGGGTAGGGCCTAGGAACATGTTTGTCTCTTAATTCTTATCTTTTTATTTGTTTAGTAAGACGCTAAGTTATTCTGTTCAAGTTGTGTTAACTCAAAAAAATTCAAATCTATCAGCATTGCAAAACTCAATTTTATAGTACTACTTGCTTTTAAATTCCCTTTTTGCCTTACCATTCGTCTGAACATTTGAAAATAAAAGTGCCATTTTCCTTTTGTGGCAAGAAGATTGTTACGGCTTTGGAAATTGATTTTCAAATGAGGTAGCGGGGTTTGTATTGGCGTCCCTATTTACACCTGATGTGAACTTGAAATGACAAAAAGCCATCTTAGCTCTCCTTACTTTTGTTTAGTTAGGCTTGTGTATTATCTAATGACTGGATAATCCATATGTAACCTAGGATTGGCTACAGAAAAGTAGAAGCTAAATATTTTCCAGTGGCGCGACTTGCACCTAATGATCATTAAGAACTGGAAAAATATTATGACTTCAAGAATTTAGGTTATCATCATTATCATAGTGCTTCTAATAAGGCTCCTCCCGAAGTAGGGCTAACAGATATTCCTTCGGTCCCAACTCCCAGCCAGCCATCCATCTGATTACCCATTCCATTTTTGTGTATCTCAGTCATATTCTAACTTTTCGATTTAGGGAAACGTGTTTGAAGGGTAGACTTGAACCTACTCCCTGTTTTTGATCTTTGTGTTAAAACCAAAGGTACAAAAAATGGCCAGGACGGTGGGAGTAGATAATTTCTAGATAACTCTTAGCAAGGAGAGACTCGATACTGATTCTTGTTTTACTGCAGGATTAATAATTCAGCAAGTGGGATGTGAAACTGGTTTAGCCTGGGCCCTGGTCCAAGTTCTAACACAAATTCTTGTTTAAGACGGGAATATCCATCTTAAGACGGACAAATTATGCATCTTTATTGCAGGATAATAGGATTACGATTCATGCAAGTGGCAACATTAACATATACTGGGAGCCTTACGACTTACGAACAATTGAACAAACCCTGATGGGCTCCAGGGTTTGTGGGAGACATTTACATCTTCTGTAAAGGGTTATCTGCTTTCGAAATGCGTTTTAAGTGTGTTACCCTGTTCTAACTTTATTGGATTTTGTCAAAGTTCTCGAGTATAATGCAAGATATTGCTTCTTTTTAATTTTAAATTTCGCCTTCCTGTTTCTTTCTCATGATGTATATCATTATCATGATATTTCAGGGTCCCGTAGGGCGTAGACTATAAAGGCACTCTCGTTTGAAGAAGGGCTAACTGCTAAGAGTTGTCGACTTACTCAACTTCTCGTCTGGAAGCTGGATCAATGCAAACATGGCTCATACACAGAGCCGAATATGACAGCTGACAATATAAAGAGGTTGTTTTCGGTTAACTTATAACTGAAAGCCGAGATAGTTATCCGCTACTTGATGCTGTGGATTATATCCAAATGCCGAAATAATGGCAAATTGTTTTGCAGGAGATGATAAACTCAACTATGACCTACTTCTTTCCCCATCCTTGCAAATTGAGGAACAAAAAGAATAGAAGAATGATAACTTCCAAGGCTTCCATGACAAAAAGAAGGTTTTCTTTAACCACCCTTATGGAGTTATGGTCCATTTTTCAATTAAAATAGCTCCTTTTGTACACTTTATTAACTCGATAATTATCGACGATAATGATTGATGTTAAATACAGGTTAGATGTTAACTTCATGAGTAATTTAGAGATTAAAAGGGTTTCATTTTCCCGTAAATGGGTATATGATCGTAAAAAATCACGGTGAACTCTCAACGTGTCTCTATTATTAAATTTCGATTAGTCAGTTTTCACCATCCTTTCTTTGTTCGAATTAGTGACGAAAAATTGTCAATTAGTAAAGGATTTCATTTTCTCGTAAATGGGTATACAACAGGGTTTTAAATAGCGGTAACGGAGTCGCGGAATCGTCCTCGACTCGTCCGCCGCGCTCTGAATCGCTGTTATCTCGGTGATATTTATTTTACAAGCTTTTGTAGATATTTCATCATCTATTGACTATTTCGTATAAAGTTAAGATTAATTCCACTTAGGATAACTAATTTGGCCAGTGTTATACAGTTTCTAAGAGCTTTTCATTAAAAAACTTGGCTCGTACAAGTTATAACTCGTTCATATCGGGTTCATCGCGGGCTGTATCGGGCCGAGTTGGCCGATACATGTTATAAACCGGTCGTCTCGGCCGATACTTTCTTGTTTTCAATTTACCCGATACATCTCGGGATATCTCGTATCGTCGGTCTCCGATACGGATACATCTCGGGCGATACGATACGTCTCGGCCGATATTTAAAACCATGGTATACAATCATAAAAATGTCACGGTGAACTCTCACCTGCCCTTGTCACAATCATTTCCTTCTTCAAATCCGCGACTAAAAATTGTGAGTCAGTCAATGGCGAAGCCACCAAGATTTTCCATTAGGGTGGCGAAAACTTTAAACAGGTCGAACGAGTAATAATGCCATAAGAAAAATTGGAAAAAGTTCAAAAATTTAACTAAAACTCCAAATTTTTCATTTTTCAGCGAGGACAAGCGTCCCTGTTAGCCCCCTCGCTCCACCACTGAATGAGTGGAGTGGGTTATCTTCTAGACATAATGCTACTCAATCGAGGCTTGGTGCATATCTATAGATGATAGCTTTTGATGTTAGATATTGTTAAAAAATGATTTGTAATTGCTTTAGTTTGCTAATCACGCCTACTCTCCACTAGTGCTTAACCAATAATTATCCGTACTAATTATGGTTTGATACCTTGTCCATATTTATTTATGTTTTAATTATTAAGAGTATACTTTAGTTGAGAGGACACCCAAAGGAAATTTGTTGGTATCCGTGCTAATTAAAATTGAGCTTCGTACGATTAAAGGGCCAAATATAAAGGACAAAATTAAATCCGAGTTGTAAGGAACAATAAGTCTCCCTTAAGATACTGGTTTAGCAAATTGAATTTTGTATTTCACAATTTAATAAAAAAAAAAGAGAGATTAACTTAATTTGATTGTGTATGCGGTCTATAGAATACTTTACTGTCGGTCCGTCATCGTCAGCATCTAATACGAGGAATTCAACAAATTTAATAAAAAAAAATGAGAGATTAACTTAATTTATTGAAATTCAATGATATCCTTCTTCTTTTTTTTTTTTTTAGAGATGAGATAGGTTAAATATTATAAAAAAATATTAATCTTAATTATTTTTAAAAAATTACAAGTTGAGCTCATATGTTGTAGCCTGCCTAAATACACTCAACCACCCCTCTAGAAAAGGAAAAAAGCACCAATCCATAATAGAACAAGAAAAGGCACCAAAGTGATCAACTATACACCAATGCAATGCATCAATTCTTTCAAACCCCCAATAATAGAAAAAGAAGTTACTTCCTCAGTTCCGGTCATTTATTTACGTTTGATTATGGCATAAAGACCAAAGAAAAAAAAGGAAAAGGTAAATTATAAAATAATAAATGGGCCAAATTGAGTGTGGAGTATTGAATTGTCATTAAAGATATTCCTAAAATAGAAAGACAAACAATTATTTGAGACAACTAAAATGAAATAGGCAAACAAATGACAAGTACAGATAAACTAACAAAATAAATTGAGGGTGGATTTTCCATAAAATTCGGGTAAGATCGGGGTTTAGTTTGAGCTCCAGTCATTCTCAAAATATTATTATTAAGTTATTTATGAATCCCGAACATTGTGCAACAAAAAAAAATCAGGTCGAGTCAATTCAGGTATCTAGTCAAACTCGACCCCAAAATTCAGGTGTCGAGTAAAAATTGGGTCAATTATATCAAGTCTATATAAAACCGCCTTACAAAAATCTTCCATAACAACAAGAGCCTAGAAGATTTCCTTACTTCTCCTCTAATCAATTTCTATAAGAAACGCATCGTTTTGAACATAACTTTACTTGCAAACCCTTCCTTTCTTCCCTTTCTAAATCTTCCTATAAATAGCCTCCAACCTTTAATTACACATTCACAACTACAACCACAACAAATAAAATTAAAATAAAATCAATTATAATTCACACGTCACCAAATAATCTCAACAAATAATCACGCATTTCCTTTGAATATCTCATATCTCTTAGTTGTACACTAATTGTCATACAACTCATCCAATCATCGCCACCCCCGTCACAAGCAAAACTAATTATATATATATAACCTCGCTACTTTTTTCACAACATAATACACCATGACATCTTCATTTTCCGTACATCCGTCCCTCCTTACCCCGCTTATTAAAACCCTAATACCACCACTCTAAAATTATAACATCTTGTCACGTCCAGTCCCGTCCGAGCTACCTCTTTATATAAACTGGCTACGACGACAATGTTATTGTCGATATTTTTAGCATTATTTCTACCATGTGCGGGTATGAGCGTAGTATTCATGGTATACATTTGTATGTTATGGTATGCAGCGAGTCGCGCTCCAGCCGAACCAATTAAGCCGGTGATGAAGACGGGTTTATCACCGGCTGAGTTAGATAAATTGCCTAAGGTGACCGGATGTAAACTTGTACATGGAAATGAATGTGCAGTTTGTTTAGAAGATATTGAAGATGATCAACCGGCTAGAATTGTACCCGGTTGTAATCACGGGTTTCATCTTCAATGTGCTGACACGTGGCTATCTAAACAACCCGTTTGCCCGGTTTGCCGTACCAAACTTGGACCCGAGTTTTTCGATTCTTCGTTGAATCCTTGTTGATTAATTTAACACGTTTCCGAAAAACACAACAAACAAAATTATTCGAAATTTGATGTAGGTGATTTTGATTTTTTTTTTAGTAGTTGTAATTTTTATTTTTTCGGGGGTTTTGGGGTTTTTTTTAAGCGGTTATGTACTCTCTTCGTTCAGTCCAATTCACTATTGTTTACAAAAAAAAGTTATGTGACGGAATTTGAAAAATGCAGTGAATTGGACCAATCGTCGGGATATTAGGGTGTTTTTTTTTTTAAGATGTCATTATGTTAATTTGTTAGTAAGGTTTTTTAATGGGCAGATTCATCCTTTCAAATGAATCAATTTTTTTTTTTTTTTTTTTTTTCTGTTCATGTTGAATCAAACAAATTACACTATGTCACATTGAATTAAACAAACTTCCTAACATTTGGGAATTCTCCATACTTTTTTTTTTTAATAATTATATTTTTTTTTTCAAAAAGGAGATTTTTATTTAAATTTTTTGAATAGTTTACACAAAAGGAATTTTTTTAATGATTATTTTAGACTTAAATTTATTGGTTTAAAACAAAAAGTCATTGATTTTTGTAACAAGAATGCTCTTATTTAGATTTTAACTTGTACTTTATTACTCGATTTTTTTTTTCGAAATATTTTAATAAATGTAAATGATTTTAAACTTAGTTTTTTAAGTATTGGACGGAAAATTACAACTCATTTTATACGAATATTAAGAAATTTAGTCATAGACGTGGGTGTAAATACCGGGAAATATTAATGTAAATGAGTTATAAAAATATTACAGTGAATCTACTAATTTAGGCTGAGAAAGGATTCAAACGTGTGACTTCTTAACCACTAGATTAAACCATTCGAGTGGTTAATAAAAAACAATCAAATTTTGGAATTTTGGACGCCGGATATAGTGTCTATAATATACAAGATATTGTGCATTTGCACTAATGACACATTTGTAATTCAATTTCATTTGTTAAGAAATGGAGAGCTTCAATTGTAATCATATTCTTCTTTGTTTACAACGATGATATTTGTTTTGAGCGCGTAGTTTGAAAATATTGAATTTTGTTTTATTAAATGATCTTTCAACAGAGTAAGCGAGTAGTACATGAACTAGCTCACGTGCGACCGTGACATTTAACTAGGAAGATGTATTTGGTTTGATATACCTCCTCAAAACATTAACCAAATTACGTAAATTGCGATAATATTTCGTATGATTTAAGCCCCTTGTTTCAAATTTTTTTTTTGAAAAGACGAAAAAAGGAGAAGCCACGTCAATAAACTTTGATACCTCAATAAGTCTCAAAAACTCTCTCCCACTTGTATCATATGAAAGGTCATAAACTTGTGACGAAAATTATCCGTTACAAATGAGAATTTGTATCGATACATTTATTATGATCTAGACAATGTGGCAAGATTCAATATGTGGAAGGTCGTGAATAAAGGACAACGATATTTTTCATTTTGAGGAAAATGTTTTGACATTGATGTTGTTGCCAAATTAAATGCAAGGTTGCCAGCTAATACATTAAAGAGTGGAGTTGGTTAAATAATTAATTTAATTATTTGAATGATGTGTTTTCTAAATTTGTGGCCACTAAATAAGGATTTTTGTTTGCATATATAAGTTTTAAGGACAATTCTCATTTGTGACGGAAGGTATCCGTCACTTTGAGAAGACGGGTACCAAATTGTGAGACAAAAGACCCATGAGAGGAGAGAGGAAAGCAAGTGAAGGGGTGCCCCCACCTTTTGCTTTATTCGTTTTGTGAGTGGCATTACCCGTCACAAATACCGACCCGTCACAAGGGAGACGCTTTGAAGTTTTAAATCGTTCTTATTTGAAATCGTCTTATACTTACATGTTAAAACCTGTTTGAGGTATCGTCTTTTAGTTTTAAAGACCTCT
>VHZZ01005293.1:56355-89770 GCA_009801015.1 Silene noctiflora
CTGTTCTTTATGTCTTTTGAAATTTACATGGTGTAACTCAGGGTGTGTTTGGATAGCAAAATTGGAGAGAAAGGAAAGGGAGGGGGAAGGAGGGAAGGGAAAGGGAGAGAAGGGAAGGGGAGGGGTAATGAAGTGTTGGTGTTTGGATATAATTTCCCTCCAAATCTCTCCTATTGTGGAGAGATTTTGATTAAGCTTGGAGGAGTGAAATTGGATCCCTCCAAATCTCTCCCCCTCCATTTCCCTCCACCCTCATTTGCTATGTAAACAAGGGATTTTAAATCCCCTATTCCCCCTCCCTTTCTTTTCCCTCCGGTTCCCTCAATCTAAACACACCCTCAGAGTTTTAAATTCCGATGTTTGAGGATTTTGCGGATGACACTAAGACACTAAGTTGTTCTACTGTTTTGTAAATCTGTAAAACTTGTCTCATTTAGTTTGTTTGATCATTAATAAAAAAAAAATACAACTTTTTAAGAATTATAAAATTTGGAGATCTAATTAGTTTACCTCGAAACTGACCATCTTTTTCTATTGGTTTGTATATCCCTCAACTTAAATGATGGTTTTATGCGTACAACCACACAACTAGTCATGAAATTGATGCGCTTTTTGTCTCATCACTTCATATTGTACAGCATGCGATTTTATGTACATGTGACTAGCGCAAAATTGGTCATTCTTTGATCTGCGTAGAAAAGGCTACCTAGGCGCAAGCACCCAAGTGCTACCTTCTTGAATTCTGCAGATGAGTCTACTTTCTGGTTTGCAGAGGTACTTCTTTCTTTCTCCTGCTTCATGTTGTTTCGTCATGATTATTGATCGCTAATACAACTTTACAAGCCATTCTTCCATTTTCACAACGATAAAACTACTCCTGTAAAACCATTTTGAACTTCTGCCACTTTGTTGCAGCTCTGCGATAAATCTAAAATTCGCAGTAATTCTTGAGAGTTACATTTTGCAAGTCTTACTCTATGCAGGTACTCCCTCCATCACATTTACATAGTCTCCATTTGCTTTTCATGGTCAAACTATGTCTAACTCTGACAGGTATGTACTCCCAATATATAATAGAACTCCAAATTCTAAAATGATATTTCGAGACTCGAGTCTCCCCAGTTGCCAGCTGCAAAATATGGCGTTAACCAAGTCTTGAATATGAAAGGGGCTCGCGTATAGAGTTCATTAATGCCAAGTCAACTACCCTTCATTCTTTCTCATAAAAACCATTTTGTTGATGCAGCTGATCAAGCCCTCTGGTAAAAATGGCGAGCAAGAGGAAGAAAAATTCAAATCAAAACAGGGACAAATATTTGCCACGGGACCTGTGGGCTTAACATATTCTTCCAAGACTGCCTGTCAAAACTCTGTTGAGATTCAGGTGTGTATGTAAATACTGATGCTCTGTAATTGATGAACCTGATTTTATTTACATGCATCTTAAACTATACAAGAACAATTGCGACAAGAATCAAATTCTAGCCATGGAGGGTTTGGGGTATGGTGGGACAAAGGATCTAGGTTTACAATTCGTGGAGCTCACACGTTAAGGAAAACTGCCCAACTCTTTAAGACTTCAGAATCGTGCAGAATGTTAGGATTCTGAAGTCTGAAGTCTGTTGTAATAAGTGCGTAGCATTACAACTCAGAAAGACTTTGTGCATAAAAAACCTGCTAGTTATATCTAATAACGAACCATCAACGATAGAGGATGCAATGAAGTCTGTTGTAATACGTATGCAGCTAAGAAAGTCAGGATACAAGCAAGTTCTTCTGAGTTGTAATGCTTAGCACTTATTGTGGGCGGATATTATAATACTTATGCAGCTAAATGTGGGCTACAAGAAGCACTATGCCGTCTATGCGAACCAAATTAGCTAAGTAGAATTATTAATATAAAAAAAGAAAACAATCATCAAATTAGCTAAGTAGAATTATTATATGCGAACCAAATTAGCTAAATAGAATTATTACATTAAAATCATTAAATAATTATTATTTCTTATACTGTCTATATGCAAACCAAATTAACTTAAATAGAATTATTGATAGAAAACTAGGACTTATTATATATTCTATCGGGGATCAAGCACCTTCCCTATAAAAAGTAGGACACCCGAAACATCTTCCCTGATCACAAACATAAACGGGTGATCGGCCACAAAGTTTATTGGAGGAGGAGGCGGGTAAGTAGGTCTTCCAGCTCTGAAAGAAACATGCATCTGAGTGATAGCTGCAGCCACCGTCCCACGTTCATTAGTTTCAACAAAGCACTTCTGAGGTATATCAGTTACATGGATCGGGTCAGTCATGTCAATCAGTCCTGAAAAATCCTTGGAGGTTTCTTCAAATGGCAATAACAAAACCAATTCTTTCATAGGCTCTTTAAGGGAAAGGTTGCATTCAAATTTAAATTTCGGGATTGAAAGATGGGTGATTTTGACAAACTCGAGTTCATTGAACAAATTTGCATCGAGTTTGATCTCATTCATGAGATTTGGTAACCCGTTCTTCTCACGCGGGAGAAAGACATACATTGAGAATTCCTTGGTCACATCCCAGTAATTTCCTGTTTTGTATAGCATCTTTAGAGCCTGACAACTATCAGACGTGTGATACCCGAAGGCCTGGTGCCATTGGTTCATCACGGGAACTCGAATTTTGTCGCCATTGAGAAGAGTAAATTCGTTGTCTTCTGTATTTTCCGACTTGAAATAATTATGCCAATTTCCTTTGAAATACAATGCATTACCCAAAATTAGAAGTGCATCATCATTTATATCGTTTCTGGAAATAAGCTGTTTGATCAACCCTTTTTGTTTCTTGTTCAGCCCATGAGTTTACCTCATCAACTACTTGATCAGCCTGTAAAAATAGAAAATTAAACTCATTAGAGTAAAAATAAATGTAATTAGAGTGATATCAGGTTGATATCAAACGATTTATAAGAGATCCATGCGCACTTGGATCAAGGTCTAAGGGATTTTATTAATTTAATCAGAATTCTCGAGTTGCTTTCAGAATACAACAATGTTAATATTCATGAAAGATAGTTTTACCTAGACGAACTGAAGTTGTTAAAACAAGGCGATATAAGAAAATAAAATGTAAAAATCTTTTTATATACAAAAAAAAAATATAATAGTCTTTTAAAAAAAAATGTTAAAATAAAAACAATGATTATATACAAAAAAAATAAAAAATAAAAAATAAAAACTTAGGGTATCACCAGATTTAATGTCTTTTATTTACAAATATGGGAGTCTCCTATAAAACGGTTATACATTATCATATTGTCTAATATAAAAAGGTAAGCAAATGAATGAAACGCCTTAAAATAAAATATGTAAACAAATGACTGGACAAAAGTAGGGATGGCAATGGATCGGGTTTTGCAAGATCCAAACCCGATCCACTAACTTAGTGGATTATCGATCCATATCCAATCCCGATCCATATCCAAAATTTCAAAATCCATACCCAATCCATTATACTTTTTCCTAATCCATACCCACCCCAAGCCCATACCCGATCAACCATATAATCCATAATCCGGTCCAAAACTTGATTTGACTATATAAAAAAATTATTTTATATGACAAAATTAAAATTTCAAGTACAATAAAGTCTATATTTCTAAATATATTTGATTGGATCGGGTTTGGATTTGGTTCGGGTTTTCCATTTGTGGATTTGAATATGAATTCTTAAATAGTGGATCGAGTATGGGTTATTAAGAGTTGGGTTTGGATCGGATGTTTTCCTTCGGATTGGTTCGGTTTCGGTTCGATTTGGGCCGTAATTGCCATCCCTAGACAGAAGAGTATATGGATAGATGGAAGGGTTCATATTTCGTAATGCATGCTTACAATAAAACATGCTTACGAAGTAGCACACGGTTTCGGTCATACAAATATTTTCCGTTATTGCATATTTACAATAAAACATTATAACTAGGCTCGTGCATTGCACGAGCATTAAATTTAGATATAATAATATAATTATAATAAGGGTTTTTCTAACATGTGCCCGAAGGGCACATGATAATAACTTAAGTAGGGAAAGATTTTTAAGATTATTTCAATAATTATGGTAAATACTAAATATGAGTTTCAACTCTAATTTATCATGATATATTCTCAACAATATTTCTCTAAATAGCTTATTAACATATTTCTTAGGACACATGTTAGAAAATCTGTTATAATTATAATATAATATATTTAATAGGAAATATAATCTTATCAAATATTTATAAATCACTTTGTAATAAACTTAATTACTTACATATATTTGTGCATAAAAATCCTTCTAATCCCCTATCTAGTAAAAGAAGAGGTAAACGCACAAATTTTCTCTCCAAAAAGCATCTTTTTAAATAAGAAAACTATTGATAATTTAATTATATCCACTAAATAAGAAAACTATTGATAATTTAATTATATCCATTAAAATTGATTTTTTCCATCAAATTATATAGTTTTCACTATTTAAACTATAAAGTCTAATATTTTAATTAAAATATAAATAAAGGCAAATTATTAACTATTAAATCTCTTATTGATGCTATTATTTGAGAATGACTTGACTCATACTATGTATATATACAAAATTATAATCGTTTTTATTACTTTCATGACAAAAAAAATTGAGAATATTTATAAATTGGAATCATTAGTTTTGTGGTATAAAAAATACTTTTTAAAAAAAGTACATTTTAGCACATTCCTCAATTCTCTTGGATTAATTTTCAGTTTTAGTTTTTTTTTTTCTCAAAACAAAATACAATAACGAGGAAAATGACAATTAATGAGATATCACTATTATTTTACAGTTCAGTTCTACCTTGAATAATTTTACAGTTATCATCTTTTTTTTTTTTCTTATATCAAAATATAATGACATGAAATATGAAAAATTAATGAGTTGTTAATTTTGCATGATTAAGTAATATAAAAATAAAAAATCTATAAATACCATGCATTTATCGCGTGGGATCTAAACTTTATCTCTAATAACGCACCATCAACGCCAAACGACGCGTTAAGTTCAGGTCCAAGAAGGGTAGGTCTTACCCAATCTAAGGCCAAGGCAAACCACCGGCTTTTTTTAGGACTTAAATGGTGTTTAGAAATCGCCTACCACCACTAGAAACAAAAGTTGGCTCAAATGATAAGAGCTCTCTTAACCCAATTCTGGAGTTGGGGATTCGATTATCACCGTTGACATACTGCGCTCATTTGAACCAACAAAAAAACAGATCGCCTACCAACAATTCAAATAATGGGAATGAAATTATATGAGCACTCACGGTTTAATATCGCTCCAAAAGTTTATATATTGATTAGTTGAGTTGAGAACGAACCATACAAGGTGAAGAGATGCGTAAATTATGAATGCAGATCGTCTAGGTTGCGCTCCTTATCCCGACTCAGAGAAAAAAGTATATAGAGATGTCGAAATGAAGTTGCTGAACTATTTTCTTGATAAAATCCTGTGCCAGGTTAGTTAACTTCAAAATTACAAGCTCTAAACTAGTTTTACTCTGCATTTCTAACTGGATAAAGAACCGTCGATGGTACAAATTCACACACTAGCTGCTGACAGAAGGCTTTATGTTTACAGCTTCGGATATTCGCGTTGTTTTATGACTACAGAGGGAACTATTGAACTAACAAGTGATCAACACTCGATTATTCACCGAAGCACATAGATTGCTTTACAAGGCATTTTTCTTTTCATTTCGACGTCTCCTGGGGATTACATGCTTGAATGTCCCATAGATGCTTGCCTGTTGCAAAAAAACAGAAAACAAAGAAAAGTAAACATTGCACCTTTCAGTATCAGTCCTTGTTCATTAATGTAGTAGACTGTAGTATTAATAAATGTACAATCTGATCACTGATCAGGGTCTGCAATTTCTGCAGTTGAATTGTATTAGGCCATTTTCCGTCGAACGGAAAAGGTTTCGATAGAACTGTATGGTTTATTTTCACCGGTGACTCGGTGAGCGTCCATTAGCTGGTCATTAACTATAATCGACGATGGTAATCACTGTAATCAACTGATGATTGCATTTGGAGAGTTGACAAAGACTAATGGATTGCCTGTTTATAGTGCTTAATTGACATTTCCATCTAAAGTTAGTTGTTAGTATAGTAGACTCCAATATTGCCGAAATTATAAAGCAAGACGGTTTTACATTATGAGACGGTTAATTTTTGTAAGAAAACTATTAATCTAAACCAAATAAATAAATGTGTTGTTTTTTAACACAATACCACTGTCTATTGTCTGCCATTGTCCGTCTCACAACGTAAGACCGTCATGTACCGTTACGTCACCATGACATGATCATGAAGACGTGATGTAAGTACTCAACTTTGGATACTGATTAAACCAGTACAACACATTTTACCACTTACCTTTCACTTTCACCTTTTTCTAATGTCTCTTCCCTTTCCATTGTTAAAAAATATCCATTCTTTTAGAACTCCTTTATGAAGAATGAAAAAATTGAAAGATGATGAAACTTTTGAGTCTCTCTTAAGACGGATAATGGTGTAACAGTGAAACCAGGTGTTCTAATTTTCCGATGATGTTAAAGATTCACTATTACAGAGTATTTGTTTCTAAACTCGCTTTATTTTTTTAGATTGTAACCATACACATTCGATACAGTTTTCATTATGCGTAACAAACCCGTTTTGTTAGTAAAGAATCAGATGAGACAGACGGAATACAAATGAATAAAAACGTAAAGAAACGTAAAACTACAAATAATCTGATAAACTTACCCAAAAGTGAGACTTAGAATGTGACAAACCCAACAGTCTCCTCTTCCTACGAACCCTTCCGACGATCACAGTCGCAGTATCATCACAGCAGCGAACACCTTTCTCAGGACTACTACCTCCACTTCCTACAAAACTCAACTCCGCATCAAACGACTTTTGTCGCTTTCGCAGGAACCGGAACGACGAAGACCCCAGAATTGATCTCCCTAGGTAATAAGGGCCTTCTAGAACCGTAGTTGGCGAGGGTGTTTTGGTAAATTTCGCCTCATTGATGAGTCGAGGGGGTAACTCTAAGCATTTCATGAGATTACGGTGCGAGGAAGACAACGTTAGGGTGAGACAAGGTAAGGGTTTGCCAGGCTCTTGTTCCCAACTGAATGGGACTGAAGCTGAGGTATGGAGTGGTGTTACGGCACATGAATAAGGGTGTTGTAACGGTTTCAGGTTCGGCAGTGAGGTTAGTTGTAGCTGTGGTGGTGTGGAATTTGGTCCGGTTTCAGCTTCGGATGCCATGGAAAATTAAGAAGGTGTGAGTAGGGGAAGGTGAGAAAGTGAAAGTTTATGACTGTCTGATATAGTGTGTGTGAATATCCGTCTAGATACGAGTATCTGTCTTAAACTTAAAGTGAAGTGTTATTTGACTCGGGTTTTGCTTCGGATGCCATTGAAGAGGGGTTGTGAGTGTTAAGAAGTATGACTTTGGGTGTGTTTTGTTTTGTTTATAGCGTGTCTTTTTCATAGTTTATTAGTAAAAGTGATGATAGTGGAGGATTAGGAGGAGACTATCGAGGAGACTATGATGCATTATACAAATTTGCTAATCAGCCTTGTTTTTTCCCAATACAACAGTGAAAGTATAGTGAAGCTAGAATTACATTTGCTTTATTGTAACAACCCGTCTTACTTGTGTGACGTCTCACAAACCTCTCCCCACTTGCCTCTCTCACTTGCAAGTTTGTCTCACGTCACAAATGAGAATTTGTGTTATTGTAATTATTATGTGTAGCCATCAAGTTGATATTATGTTAGCTAGTTACTATATAGAGATAGAAGTGGCACGAGGGCGATTGGACGAGTTGGTTTCAGCATGACACCTCATCCATTTTAGAATGACATGGGCAAAGTTTGAGAAAGAAGACCGTGTCCCAGACACGACACTGTACGCGTGAGCACGCCCAAAATACAAAAAAATATGTTTGAAGTGGAGGAATTGCTTCAGCATGACACGACATGCTACGAGCTTTCCCTAGCCACCATTTTCATTTTAAAGCCACGGCGCGACACGAGGTCCACCATCCCGTGCATCAATCGTACCATTTTCTCCACTAGGCACGGTGATCCAGCACAAGACACGAGGCACTTTTATCTCTACTAGTATACTAGTATATCAGTAAAAAAAATCTAAATCCGCTACTGTGTATGTAATAAGATGCTCCGACCTCCCACAAACCAAATGTAACAATTACAAGTTACCACTATCGAATTAAACCTAACACATTGACTATTATACTTCATTCTTAATCACTAAACTAAAACCTCCCCAACAATTAATTAGGCTCTGGTCGCTAGGTGCATCTGTACGCAATTTTGCAAATTTCCTTTGAAAGTACCGTTTTATGGTACTTCATATTTGTTGTACTCCGTATTTGTAACTTGTAACGGCCATAAGCTTGTCATGTCTCACAATCACTTTCTCACTTGTTCTTCCAGTTATATCATGTGAGAGGTTACAAGCTTGTAATGGAAATCGTCCGTTACAAATGGGAATTTGTGATTTGTAAGTTGATTGTTGCATAACAAGGTTGTCAAATTGGTGTCCTAGACCCTCTCATGTGCATAAGTTTGGTGTATTACATTTTGAATCAACATGATAACCTCTGTCGGTCCTGTCAACTAGTGTAAGTGTGTAACTTATCACTAATCAAATTTGTCTATAGTTTCTCCATTTTAAAATCAAAGCGTCTTACTTGTGACGGACACTATCCGTCATAAGCTGAAGACCTCTCACAATAAGGCAAGTGGGAGGGCAAGTGGGGGAGAAATTGAGCACCCCATGGATAGTGTCACTTGCATATTGTGAGAGGGGCACTATCCGTTTTCAGCTTGTGACGGATAGTGCCTGTCTTCAATGAAAATTTGTGTTTTAGAATAGCTTAATATTTTTTTGTGTCAATTTTTAGAATTTAGTTATGAATTCTATTGTCTTTACTTTTTTCTTGTCTTTTCTAATCATCATTTGTCGGGTCAGTTTATTGTTTCCCCGTACATTCAACATGGCTTACACCAGGGTTTTATTGCTTCGAAGCTGGTATGTATTGGACTACCGAGTATTTTTAAAACACGCATTCTTGTCTGTCGTTAATCTCAATTAAAAGTTTAAGTTGATGGTTGGAGTTTCAAAATCGATTTTATACTCTAACACGCTTCTTCACACGAATGCGGAGTCTCGTCATACCTGGTGTTTAATATTCCACTTTAGAAAAAGAGGCGGTTAGATTTGAAATCGTGATCTTTTGGTCACGTGGCTCTGATACCATATCAAAAACCTTCTCAACCAAAAGTTTAAACTGATGATTGAAACTTAGAGTAATGGAGTTTGAAGAGCGATTTTATTCTCTAACAGTTGTCAATAGTTATGTATACGGGCTTATTTGACCCCAAAAAAAACAATATGAAAAACAAATTGGGCTAGGTATATGCGGGCCCAATATAAGTTGGGCTTGTTAAACGATCCAAAGAATAAATAGAAAATGATTTGCCTATAAAGATGTGATTCTCATTTTCGTCATTCTTGTAGGCTGAATTCTGGCCTGGTAAGCTAGTGGGCTTTATTATCACATCAACAACTTCGTCACAAAAAGCCTGTGAGTCGCGATTGGTAAGGGCGTTTTCATAGAGAATCTGGTAACCATTGCATTTTAACGTTTGATTGACGATAAAATTTAAGCGGTTCTTTTGTTTAAAAAAATTAGTTTAGAATATATTTGCTAACAAGTGTAATAAGTTAGTTAGATGCACATTTATAGAGCTTTTCAATCATATCTCACATTCTTCTGAAAATTACATCTTTAATCTTCCGACAATTATTTGAGATTCACCATTGAGATAGGTGAAAGAATAACTAGTTTTCGAATTTGGTTGTTGTCGCTACATACCCATATTTTTGACAAGATACAAATATAAAAACTCGACTTCTTTTAAGTAACGAATATAAATTACAATGAGACTCCCATTTTTAGAGGTAAAGATTAACCTTCACATTGTTCCCTCAAGCATTATATATTTTTATTGTATTTGTTCACTATTCATCATAACTATTCTTACAACATTTTCGAAAAGTTATATAGTAAATTTGTTTTTTTGTAGATCAACCAGAAATATATAGTAAATTCTTAATACACGCAATTATAACTTCGGAATTATCAATATAATTACTCATTTATTGTTACCATTCAAAACATCAGGGATATGTAAATGTGATATTCCTTTCGAATAAGATCTTATTAATCAATGATTAAAATTAAAATCATGTATGACCACTAATTATCAGCACCCAAGTTAGTATGTCACCAAAAATAACTCAAATAATAAAAACAAAATAAAACAAAAACAAAAACAAAAGACAACATGAAAGGTAAACAACAAAAGGAAAAGTCACCAATATCTCGTGCCAACCCTCCTTCAACATGTGAATAGTCCAACAATCAGGGGAATAACGAGGCTCATCAACTCGAGCCGGACTTGTTTAAGACGGTAATATCCATTTTAATAGTGAAACGGACATAAATATTATCCTCGGTTGATAATAAGACAAACTATTTGCTATTGAGCATCAAAACAACTTTTCTTATTATGTGATGTCAGATGTCTATTTAAACTCGTTTTACCAATAAAACAGATATTACCGTCTTCAAACAATTATTTATCAATTAATTATTTATTATTTAAATGAAATGATCCTCTTTCCAGTTTTTCCATGTGACATGCACCCCACATTCATGATTCATGTAAGTAGAGTACTTCCTAGTATTTACCATGTACGGAATATGCACTAGTGGCAATTGGTCCCTTAAAAACATATCCGTCATAAGACAAAACAGATCTTTATTCTTAGATAATTTGCTTTTATTTTATCTATTTATATGGAAAGTACTTGACTCGTCGTAAGTTTGTAATTAATATATATGTCAGTCTGTCACAAATGAAAATTTGTGAAACATAAATAATGGGAGCCGGGGAGAGGTAGAAGGGAGCGGTCGCCTCGCCTCGCCTGAACAATGAAAAATTGAATATTTTAGTAAAACAAAATTAGTTTCTTTTTTAATTTATTATATGATATTAGCGATTCGCCCCTATTTGATCAAATTTATCACCTCACTTAACTGATCGTGTCACACTAATTCATAACAAAATAATTACTAAATAACTACTTGAAGTCCAATAATTATTACTGAATTAGTAAAATTCGTAATATATTTGAGCCAAACTCGTAACCATAGAAGAAGAAAAAAAAGATACGAGAAGTTTGTGTCATAAATTTCATATTATCAATATTATTTCAAAATGTCTAAAAAATTACATTTCTTATGTTTAAAACAGATATGTCGAGTGAAATAAATAGATAAGATAGAAACAAAATGTCCGACGAATTACACTCTCTTATCTCATCTATTCATATGAAGTAGTATTTGGTCCTTTTATCCTTAAAACCATATAAACGTCTTAAAAACAACAATTACTATTTATAATCCACCGACAATTCCTTAACACCAAGATTTATGTAAATCTAACCGAGTGTACCTTATAAAATTATCCACGCGATATAAATACGCGTGGGCCTTAATTTTATTTTGTCATTTTCTTACATTTAATAATTGTATATTTCTGGTGTCACATACTTACATGAAGAAGGCAATTACGTAACTAGAATAATCGTTCCAATGTCCATATAAAGTCCTACTACATTACACTTTTTTGCAACTACTAACATAAAAATATTACCAACATTTAAAACTACATCCCTTATTCCTCCCTAAAACCTACCCAATGGAGAAACCACATTATAGTACAAATACCAAAAATGAAAATCCAACAACTTCCCCGGGATCGCCACTAACCCGACCTGAACAACCTGACCTGAATAAATCCCCAGGGTCCGAAACAAAGCACCCTGTATACCGGGGTGTTAGAAAAAGACGCTGGGGTAAATGGGTATCTGAGATCCGAGAGCCTAAGAAAAAGAGTCGGATTTGGCTCGGGTCATTTCCGGTTCCCGAGATGGCCGCCCGGGCTTATGACGTGGCGGCACATTGTTTAAAGGGGTGTAAAGCACAATTAAACTTCCCTGAAGAAATAGATTTCTTACCACGGCCTATTAGCCGAAATGCAAGAGATATACAAGCCGCGGCGGCTAAAGCAGCTCACATGGTGGCTCACGAGAAACCGGACGGGTTTACCCCGCCCGGTGAAGGTGATCATGGTAATGGCATTGATGATTTTTGGAGGGAAATTGAGCTGCCAGAGTTGATGGATAGTAATAAAAATATTAATGGGAATAATGGAGGAAATTATGTACACGTGGAATCGTATAATTTGGTGAGTTTTATGTGTAGTTGGAGTTCATCTTCTTGTGGAGAGCTTCTTTAACGTAATTTATACGGAGTAACTCGATCTTAAGATTGTTGTAAGCGTGAATTTTATTTTACGTCTATAATCATTTTTAATAAGAATTTTAACACGTCTGCATTCACAGAGCTTGAATCCAAGACCTATGGTATCTCACCGTATTATATAAGTTTAGATTATGTTGATGACATGATGGGTATCGAATTCATATCGATTATACTTTTTCATTTTAACTTTACGAGCTAAATTAGCTTAGTTTAGGCAGATTAGTAATATGTACTCGGTATATAATAGTACCCTTACAAGAAAGGCATCAGTATGATATTGACTGATCAACCAGGGAGCTATTGTTGAGCATAAGACGTACACTGTACTAGTCTGTAACTCCGTATATATTACTATTTCCGTCTCATTCATTTGTCTACCCTCGAGTAAAAAACTCTCGCAAAGAATAAAAAAGGTGGACGAATGATTGAGACTCATCAAGAGAGTACTAGATTTGATCAAGTGATCAACGTGAGTTATATAATCATGTACGTGAACTTTTAGTTTTTCTTTTCTACTTTTTAAGGTTGACGGCATTAGGGTTCACTATATATACACAAACCCTATCTATATTGATAAAATATTTACAATTATTATTTTCTAGAGTAATATTCATAAACAAAAATTCTCGGTGTACCACATGATCGTACATTCTATACAGTAAAAATATTAGAATTGACTATATTATTCATGATAATAAAGCAGAATATTTATCATCGGTATAGAAATCGACTTCTTATTAACTAGAGTGTACCTCTTTCCCCGGATATTCTTCGGATTTATCATTTCTTAAACCTATATAAATTTCAATCATCAAAGTTATCGAACTTATTTTTCTCAATCACTAAATGACTCGTAGAATGACATTATTAATAATTTAATATATCCACTTTTTACTATGTATATTAACTATTGAGTAACCTAATTTAAACTTTGGATTAAAATTATTTTTCATGTGTTGTGCGGAAGCGTGAATATTTTGTGTTGGGTATCTGCTGCATCGGTGTCCACTGTCCATAATAGTACGATATTGTCCGCTTTGGCCAAATCCTCATGGATTTACTCTTGGGCTACTTCCCAAAAAGTCTCGTACTATTATATTTTCTGGACCCTTATAAAAATTATCTTCCATCCTTATTCTACCGACGTGCGACTTGGGTTTGCACTTTAACTCGACCAAAAAAAAATAATCCGTACAATATTACTGTCCCACTTTGCATACAACGTTAGTATAAACCACTAATTCTTTCTAATTATTCGTTGCCATGGCCATGGTACACTTGTATAGTTGTACATGGGGTCTATGCTACAACTTTTGCCATTTTTTTTTATTATTATGATCATTTTTCTTTCATGCTTAATTTCATCTTACTTTAATTTAACCCGGCTTCATAAGTTTAGCTACTTATAGTTCAGTCCAGGTCATATATACTTAGATTAACTTAGTTTAGCTCTGTCCATTCGGTCAGCTTGGCTCCATTCAGTACAGTTCAGCTTAGCTCGTTTTTAATTCAGTTCAGTTCATTTTAACCGAAAAGAACATGTCACAAGAAGAAATAGTGAGATACAAAAGGAGACATGAAAATGAGACAGACAATCTACACGCATATGATAGCAGTTTACTAAACAAGACTCATGTTTACTATCTAATCTATTTTTGGCATGTTTATGGACCTATAATTAGAATTGAATTCCGTTATTAAGACATTTTAAACATTTGGAAACCTAATCTAAATTACAGGCCATTGAACTTTTAATTAATCACAAAGTTGATTGATTATCACAAACTCACCTTGTTTGAGGAAAACACCTGACAAAAGAACAAGAAATACAATGGGCCAATTGGGCTAATTCTAGTTATCGCAATACTTCGATTTGGACCAAAGTTGTGTGCATAGTTGTTTACCATTTGCCAATACATGAGCGAGCCCAAACATATGGCCCATTACCTAAACTACCACTTGGGCTATTTAAGGGAACGGCCCAACACAAAAGGCCACGACATATATACATATACAAAGAGGCTAAATCTGAGTTTTTTTTTTTTTTTTTTTTTTTTAATTAGATTTACTAAATGTGGATTTTAGTAACTTAAGAGTTGATTTCACTCATTTCCTTTTCAACGTTAATTAAATAACTGTGCGACGTTTACACGCTTGTGATCGTTACAAATAAGAATTTGTGGTATATAATAATTTAACTATTTAAGGAAATGGAGGATTCAAACCTAAAATCTTGTGTCCAAGATACCTTGGCCTTAATCACAATGCAATGAGTAACAAGAAGTTGATTTTTGGGGAAAATGAGTCCATAAATTCCTCAAATTGTATGTCCAAAATGCATATCAATCGATCACAGGTGTATGAAACTCGAAAAAAAATTGATATCATTATTTTAGTGGAGACACAAGATCAATATTATGTAAAAATGATTTTAGACTCGAATTCATAAGCTATTTTTGGCTTAACTTTGTTCACTAGAATCATTTAATAACGGTGGAGTTCTTATATTGAGATCACGGCTTATACAAAACAATTATAACGATCGTAAAATACGGTACGAAATAGAGTAATAAATATGGTGGGGTCATGTGAAGTCATTAAGTACGTCGTCGTATTACGCTTGGTATATTCGAGACACAAAAACTTCGGAGAGAAGGTCTCTCAATAGCGTTATTGAGAGACCTCTCACATGATGGGGTGAGGGACCCACTGATATTTTTGTTTTCCTATTATATCTCTCACTAAATTAGTACAAATTCATGAGAATTTGGTTTGTCAATAGCGTCATTAAGTACCTATTGTATTTGAGAAGAAGGCCCTTAAATTTGGTTTGTCAGTTTTAGTCAGTCTATGGGGTCGTTTGGTTGATACGGGAAGTACAAATTCACGTGATGTAGAAAATCATGGGAAATAAACTCCCTTTCCTAATTCATGGGAATTTGTAAAAAGTGTTTGGTTATTTATGTAGAAACTTAATTCATGGGAATTGCAAGTTACCAAGTGTTGGTGAGTAACTTCCTACATTTTTGTAGGAAGTTAATTACATAGGAAGTTCTACTTTTCCCATTTTTGCAAAATTAAGGCAACCAAACAACTCCCAATTTTACAATTTATGGAAATTTCTATTTCTCATGATTTTGTAAGGGTAACCAAACAACCCGTATGATTAGAACTTAGAAGCCCTCTAGATTTAAATCATGCAATCACTTAATTAACGCACGACTATCCTACGTACTATTTGAGTATTTGACCAAGGAATTTAATTCAATTTAGTTTCTAATCCACGGCAAATTTGTTAGAGGATAAAATCGATTTTGGATTTCAATCATTAGTTTAAATTTTTAATTGAGATCATTTTTTGACATGGCATCAGAATAAGCGTGATCTAAAGGTCACAAGTTCGAATCCTGACCACCCCTTTCAATTTTAAAGTAAAATATTAAACATAGTGAGGGGAAGCCACAGTTACATCCACATTTCAAATCCAACAGACATTCGTGTGAGGGGGCGTGTTTGAGTGTAAAATCGATCTTAGGACTACCAGGAGTTATCTATATCTCAACTTCACAAGTCCTTACCGGCTAACTACCATGAAGATGAGGTGGGTACAATTATCTCATAACACCCGCCCCGCCCCGATAACATCCCTTTTATATCAAACCCATTGATTAAGTCTTTATAAGTATCAAACATAAATACAGATGGGACACCACTAACAAATTGAAGCCAACAAATGAACCAAGAATCCAAAAAACACATTCAACGGTACAACCCCACCATCACGTGAAATGGTATGGTCCATAATACACCATCACCAAAATCAACCTTCTTAATCAAAAATAGTACTCGAAGAGACCTCTATCAGTCCTTCACCACTTATTTTCTCAATATGCAAGTGGCATCAATCATGGGTGCTTTATTTCCTCCCCACTTGCCTTATTGTGAGAGGGATACTATCCGTCTTCAACTTGTAACGGACAGTGCAGTGGCAATTTTAGGAATTCGATATAGGGGGTGCGGAAATTGAAGAATCACACATGTGACATTCGTTTAGTAGGAAAATTAAAACTTCAGCGACCGGAATAGTGTCCCTCTCACAATAAGGCAAAAAGTTATTGTTTCCTATTAGATGGTATATTTTCCCTCTCACTAAGCTAGATTTGGTATTTTCACATTTAAAATCAAAACTCAAACATATATCCAAATTAATGGATCAATAAAAGCAAAAAGTTACTGTTTCCTATTAGATGGTATATTTTCATCGGTCCCATTTTATACTCTTGTGTGGAAAAAAAAATAAAACATTTGCTTGTAAAGGTTGTCGAACCCACTACCTCTAGTATGACAACTAGGTATTAAACCACTAGACCACATTAGCAACACTGTTCATTAGTTAAAGGAAAATGATGATATTCTGAGATTTGAAGACGCTTTGCCCAAAAATAAACGCAACTCACATGCTTAGAAAGTCCTACAATTTGCAAATAACTTAATCATAATGGTTGTCACGTACGGAGTACATTTTATTCAACTGACTACTGCCGCCTCCCGTTGCTCCCCATACGCTTCACATGCTATTCACGTGCTCCTCACCTTTTACCTTTTTTTTTTTATTCAATTATATGTCCTTTTTATGTTTAATAATAATTAAAATCCTTCGTGATAAATCATGTTCATGTTGAAAACATTAAGCTGTTATATTAGGTTACTTTTGCATCTTATTTTGAGCTAGTAATATTAATTTCTACTTCTAGTGGCTTAAATCGAAGACAATCGTACTATGGTATAGTAGAATACTCGGGAGAGAAACACTAAGCCTTATGATTTGTTAATTTACATTTTTACAAGAGGAAATTTGGGGGTGTAGATTTAAAAGAAGGGAATATTATTTCGGTTTTCTAACATGTGCCCTAAGATACATATTAAGAAGCTAATTAAAGAAACATTTGTAAGAATAAATCATAAAAAATGGATGTACACTATAACATTTAACATAATTAATGAAATATTCTTATAAATATTTCTTTAATTAACTTCTTAACCTGTGCCCTTAGGGCGCATGTTAGAAAAATCATTCTGTATAACTAAACCAGATATTATCCGATGATAGTAGCATAGTCAAAATTTGAACTTAGCGTAGCCAAAAGGATAAAAATATTAGGTAAACTTGTTTTAAAAAAAACTACTCCCTCTATATCTTTATGATGTACCCATTTCATTAAAATACTCCTCACATATATTCAAGAAATGGGTACATCATTAAAAAACGGAGGGAGTACTACTCAACAATTTTAACTAAAAACATCTGTTTTTAATAGGGTTGACCGTTCTTACTAGTCATTTTTTAGCTCCGTCACTGATTATTAACATTCAAGTTTCGACCACCCGAAACCGGCAAGATACCAGTGCTAGTTTGCCACCAGCCATGCTCTTGAATAATCTAAAAGGAAGAAAAAAAAGGTAAAAGGATATAAAAAGGAAGATTGAAGAAGAGAAAAAAGAAAAGGAAAAGGTGAATGGAAGAGTGGGAGGAAGAGGACAGATGGGTAATTGATATTGGATATAAAATCACGTGGAGGATGTGTAAGTTGTATAGTTGAATGTCACACAACACGTGATTCTTTATTGTATAGAAGATGAGAATTTCAGATGGAAGTCTATGGTCATCAACGCGTGTTTTCATTCATTTCTTGGTTATGTACGGAGTATCACTTTTTAGTTTCACACAAATTTCGGAGAGACGGTCTTTTAATAGCGTTAGTGAGAGACGGTCTCTTAATAGCGTTATTGAGAGACGTCTCACATAATGGGGGTGAGGGACCCATTGATTTTTTTGTTTCCTTATTATCTCTCACTAAATTAGTGAGAGACCGTCTTCTATGAGACCTACTGAGTTAGTTTTTACTTTGTCACTTGTGCAATTTTGCCTCAACTACTCAACTTCCTAACTTGTAAGTTGTAACTAAATTTACAATCCCTCTATTTTATAAACGGTCATTATCCGTCTAAAGTTAAAGACGGATAATGGTCCACTTATAAAATGTAAGTGGAAGGACAAGCAAGGGTTCCCACCCACTTGCACTATCCACTTACATTTTGTGAGAGGAACACTATCCGTCTTCGACTTTAGATGAATAGCGTCCGTCTACAATGAGAATTTGGGCTAAATTAAATTTAAGTGGCAACCCTGCATGTTTCATCCTCAAATTCTTGTCAGAAGACCACTTTTCGTTTTAAATTTCAGACGAATTTATATGATCAGCAAGTCTTATTGAAGATGAGCATATCGGTCACAAGCTGGAGACGGGTCATGTAATACCCAAGTGGATAGATCTGACAAAAACTGAGATTTGTGATATATAATTATAATAGTTAAGAATGAAGTGAATTTTTTAAGAACAATCAACAAACAAAAACTTTTGATCATGGTTCGGAATATAGTGAATTTTTTTTTTAAATAATTTAAAGTTTTTTAAAATGCTACTTGCTGAAATTTTTTATTTTCGTCCTAATAAGTTAAGATTATTTATCTTGTCAAACATACCCTTAACTTAGCAATAATAACTACTCGGCTACTCTTATGTTATAGAAGTACCATAAAATAGCGAGTCATACACGATTAATTACCCCCGGTTTAGAAATATTTTAAAATAGAAATTTAAAGAGTAAAGATATAATTACATATTGAAAATAGGACAATGATAGGGCGTCACCGGGTGACACAAATTTCAGTACCACCCGATTAAAATAATAAATAAAATAAGGAATTAAAATTTGTATTTTTAATTAATACTACAAAACTTTAAGGGGCAAATTCGTAAAGTAGTCTGATTTTCGATACCAAATCAAGCAATTTACCAAGTTCATCGGATTCCTCAATCACGATTTGAATAAAGAAAAGTATTTTATTTCCTTGGGAAAATGTTCAACCCTGGAATTAAAAATTAAAATCATAATCATGCAAATAATTTGGTGATCTTTGACAAATTGAATCAATTGACCTGCTTGTTAATCTTGTAAAGTATATAATCCAATAGAAACGATGGAAATATTTTTGCGTCTAAAGAAATGCTCATCCTTGGGCATAATTTATTCTAACAATTTAATGATGATTAGATATCTAAATTCATGTAGAATTCGTTATTTTCCAGCCATAGACGGAGAAGATGAGTAAACTCTTCCTATTATGCCCTTTGTAATTGAATAATTTTAATATTCTCTAAAACAAATAAGAAAATAAAAATGTCAAGAAAAATGACAAATATACCCTCGGTGACGCTCAATCTGAGTGCAGCTCGGTGGCGCTATCTCATTTTCTTTGAAGATATACTACAAGTCTCAAGGTCATAAATGGTCATTTTAGTAGTGGATGGTAATAATAATGATTTTTTTTAATAACGAGGGGAGCCCCAATCGCTATATTTGGTGCGCATTGGGTAAACATCCGAGTATACGTAATAGTCTGCAAACCACATATATAAAGTAAGTCATTCAAGTTGACGGACTTGAAATCTAAAAGGCATTACTTCAGGCATAAATACACCATAAAATTGTTTATGAGGAGATTTGAACTCGATATCCTTGAGAGTTTCATCGAGAGTTTCATCAAAATAATGGAAAAATATTGAAAAGAAAAAACGTTTATAAAACAATAAATAGTGTTATTGAAAAGTAGAGGGAAGTTGATTAATTTGAATATAATCTAAGATGATAGACAAGTTGGGATGGAGAAGGACACAAGTTGGGTATCTAAGGACAAATAACAGAAGAGCATCTAATCTTGAAGGCTGAAGCCATACTCACATGCCCATTTCAAATGGACCACTCAATTTTTAGAAACCCTGCTCCATTTTCTCCTAAAATAGAAAGCTCTGTGAATTATGGTAATTATTTATTTTCAATTTATTAACGACTATTTGTCTCTAACTCTGACTTCTAGATACAAACACGTGCATGCATTATTACAAAATTCATTGCCTTCAATCAATATGTTTGGTTAAGCTCAAACTCTACTTCTATTTCAATGTAAAAAAAAAAAAAAAAAAAAAAAAAAAAAAAAAAAAATTGAAACAAATTAATGTTAGATGAGTAAATATTATTTCGGTTAACTACATTTAGTATAGTACAGTACTTAAGATCTAGGAATATGTATCACGTTCTCATACTTAAAATTTTATTGACATAATTCCTTTAACTCGTCCACCATCGTTAAACCAAAACAAAATATAATTAACTATAAAAGTTAAATATAAATAATAACAAAGATGGATAGTATTAATAAAAATATAATATTTTTTTATATAGTTAGGATCGTCTTAGCCATGTAATTTTTATAATTTTTACCAATTCAGCTTAAAATATGATCACCCGTTTTTCATAAATTAAGGTATTAATAAGGAGAGTGGGGAAATGTGGGGCATTTGAGATTGAATTACATAAGTCAAAAGAACAAGCATATCATCCTTTAGCCCTTCATGCTCAAAATGTTGACTTTGTCACTATTTATAATGTGAGACAAATAGGTCACACACAACTTTATGAATTTTTATCAAAATGGGTTATTTTAACAAATTAATTAACAAAATATGTTAACTTTTAAAATATTATTCCAAAACGGATTCACGTATGAGAGGAAGACAAATCGCCATGACGCTTGGCGACTTGCAGACCAGTTCAACTTGCAAGGCTAAATTTGACAGTGTGAAATTAAGCTCTATATTGACACCAAGGGGGACAACGACTACAAGCCAAGTCGTCAGTTCTTATGACGTTTTTCATCTGAGAGAAGGATCCAATTTGGCTTAAATTAAGCCTTACTCTGCATTATACCGTCATCAAAGGGGACGGCGTTTTCAGTTCAAATCGTCAGTTCCCATGACGTTTTGCTTTGAAATACAAAAATAGGTTTGGTTAGGCATAAAGTCACAATTTGGGTATAGTCGCTGTCCGGGTTGGCGACTAAAATATGAGCATAGTTTCAGTGATGACGTGGATCCATTTTGGGATAATGTTTTGAAAGATAACCATTTTGTTAATTAGTTTGTTAAAACAACTCATTTTGACAAAAAATTCCAACTTTAATTCATTATAAATCCATTTGAAATTTCAAAGTTAGTTATTACACCGTATTTCGTATTTCATATGTTTTGATCATTTAATTACTTTTTTTTTTTTTTTAGAAAAATATATTAGTCAAATGTTTAGAAATGATCGATAAAATATTTAGTAAATTTATCCAATGACATCTCTATATGCTATAGCACCATACAAAATAGGACTATACATCTAGGACTATACATCTTGATGTATATATGAATATCGTACATCCAATACAAATCCGATTGAGCTTATATGCAATTTTTTAAAGTTTTTAAAAACTTTGATTTATATTTTAATTTTTTTGGTGTTAAAATATAAAATCTTATTGAGTTTATATGTATTATTTTTTAGTTTCAATATAAGATTTTGAGTTATTTTTTTATTTTATTTTTTTTATAAAGACTCTCGTATTCTTTTCAATAAAGGCATAAAACTCTTAAAATGTACATATAAGCTCAAATCCTTTACTAAAAGGCTCCAAATTTATACTATCGGATGTATACAACTAGTTCTATAGTCCATTAATTGCGCCCCACCATACTTGCTCATATATAAAATAACAACTACAAAGTACGTAAACTTTTAATTTTACAATTAAAAACGACATGAGATCGTCAACACATACATAAAAGAAATGCGAGGTTCGAATTCATAACTCATCATCCACAAAATCTTCATCTTAAACTCAAATACTAAACTAGATGTTTCCGATAATCAAACAAACAACTTATAGAATTATAGTTGGTCAATCAAATATAAGATACTTGCCTTGTAACAAATTAGATTCAAGCTTCTTAGATTAGAAAGCTCTATACCTATAATTAGTAGCTATAAAATGTCCTAACAGTTTCAGGAGTTGACATTGAAAAATCCAAGAGGAAATGAGGAAGTAGCCTTGTGAGTTGACCATGGACCAAGCCTCGAATCTCAACTTCCCTATTCCCACCCACTGCCCACGGTAATTGAGACGAGGTCGTTTCGTTTTGCTTGTGACGGATATTATCCGTCATAAGTTGAAAACGGATAGTGTCCCTTTCACAATAAGACAAGTGGGGGAGAAATAAAGTACCCATAGATTGTGTCACTTGCATATTGTGAGAGGGACAATATCCGTTTTCAGCTTGTGACGAATAGTGTCTGTCTTCAATGAGAGTTTGTGTTTTAAATATACTATATGTATTTTTTTACTACACAAATTCTCATTGCATACTTACACTATCTATCTAAAGCTGAAGATGGATAGTGTCGCTCTCACAAAATGCAAGTGGGTGGGAAATGGATAGTGCAAGTGGATGAAAAATGGATATTCCACTTGTATTTTTGTGAGAGGGTCACTATCCGTCTTCAGCTTTAGACGGATAGTGGCCGTGACGGACTATTTTTACTATGAGTATAATTCAGGGTTACACGCCTATAACATCGCACCTACTTATATTCTTTATGCCTTTTACTATTATTTTTGCTTTTATTTTAATGTTAAGTAATCTACAATCATTTTGTACATTATTGCTCTAGTTTGACATTTAACAAAATCGGATTTTCGATAACAAATTTGTAAAATGTAAAATTAATATGCATGTACAGTACTAGGTTTGACTATCATATTTTAGTTACCGTTCCTAAAGATAAATTAGTCATTTTTCATGAATTATTACTCCCATTGTTGTTTGAATATGTTGGTCATAATTGATTGAATTGATCGACCAGTGGCCGGAGAATGAAAGATTGATCTCAGTTTGTTAAAACCATACATTCGATAGTCTGCTTACAAAAGATGTTACACGAGCATGTAAGTAACTCGTAAGCCACAACGACAAAATAAAAGATAGTTAACCACATATTAATTCTCAATCCTCGATCACTGATTAGCTTAACAGTAAATCTTCCTCTAAATTCACAAATTTAACTATTTTTTTCCTCCTTACAATCTAGATTCATATCGCGATTTCAAATAAACCTCGGTGAAATATCTAAAGAAATTATTGTGTTATTTTAGATTTTTATCCCACACTAACCATGGTTACAACCTTAACAAGTGAACACCCACATTAACCTAACCATAGTTAGTGCACGAGAAATTTGCTTTGTGATTTAGATAGATAGAGAATTAGAGATAGAGAGAGAAATAAAAACAAGTGCAATTTGCATTGCCTTCCTCCACTTCTTTATTTCTCTCTTTCACTACTAATCCCCTCTTATTATTATTTTTTTTCTTTTCCATTTTCCTCAAAAATCACAAACAAAATTAATTGAAAAAAAATAAAAAAATAAACCCTTCTTATAAATTTATAAATATAATTTGTTCATGCATTTGAACTGTCTTTTTCCATTGCAAAAGTTATCATCTTTCTTGTGTTTTTACAACAGTCAACTAATTTGTAAGTTGCCATTTTTTTAGTTTAAATTGAAGTTTTTGTTTTTGCATTTTTATGAATATATTAGATCTGAATTTAAGTGGGTAGTTGTTAGAATTTGGATTAATGATGAAATGTGCATGTTTTTGTCATTTAGATTATGTTAAGATTATGTTTTTTGTGTGAAAGATTTGATTTTTATTAGTTGGTTTATATCAATTTGATTTGATATATAATTATTGTTATAACTTATAATATATAACAACAACAATAATAAAGCCTTAGTCCCAACATGGTCCGGGTCGGCTGACATGAATCATCATCTGAATCCGTTTAGGTTTGAATCTGCCAATACGGTCAAAGATAAATAAACAAAGTAAAAATTACTGAAAAAAATTGAAGTTTGTTGCGAAATGGGAGGTATAGGAGTAGGTATGAATGAGGAGGATACGGCTATGATCGCGTCGGTATTGGGTACTAAAGCTTTTGATTACTTGTCAACAAATCCTCATACAGCTGCTACTTCAATGGTGAATGCTGAATATAGTGAAAACATTCAGAATAAGTTGGTAGATCTTGTTGAAAAGGCGAATAGCGCGAATTTTAGCTGGAATTACGGATTTTTCTGGCAGGTTTCGCGGTCTAGGACTGGGGATTTGGTGTTGACTTGGGGGGATGGGTATTGTAGGGAACCAAAGGAAGGGGAAGAATCAGAAGCGACTCGGTTTTTGAAGTATAGGGTTGAGGATGATGGTCAACAGAAGATTAGAAAACGGGTTCTTCAGAAATTGAATGCTTTGTTTGGGGGTTCTGATGATGATAATTTGGCTCTTAGTTTGGATAGGGTTACTGATATGGAGATGTTCTTTTTGTTGTCTATGTATTTTACGTTTCCTCAGGGTGAAGGTGGTCCTGGGAGATGTTTTGCTTCAGGGAAGCATGTTTGGGAGGGGGATTTGATGGGGTCTGGGTCGGATTATTGTGTTCGAGCGTTTCTTGCCAAGTCTGCTGGGATTCAGACTGTTGTGTTGATTCCGACTGAGTTTGGAGTTGTGGAATTAGGGTCTGTGAGACCTGTGCCAGAGAATCCTGGCTTTTTGAGAGCGTTAAACTTTGGTAATGCATCTACACCTCAGTCTATTCGAACTAAACCTCCTCAAGTTTTGTCCCTTTTAACGCCAAAGATTGAGGAAGGTACTGCCGCTCCTGCTCCTGATCCGTTTGCAAGTGTGAGATTTGTTAATGATGGAAATGGAGTCCCGAAGATATTCGGACAAAATTTAAATACAATAAACCGACCCCAGTTCAGGGAGAAACTTGCTATTAGAAAGATGGAAGATAGAAGTTGGGATCCTCATGCGAATGGAAACAAGCTTTCTTTTACAAATCAAATTCAAAGAAATGGCCTCCAAAGTCCTAGTTGGGCAAATATTCCGGGCATTAAGCATGCAACTACAACCGAGATTTATAGCCCCCAAAATTATAGCTCTCAGAACTCAAGACTGCAAGATTTTGTGAATGGTATTCGAGGCGAGTATCAAAACAATTCTCACCAGAAAAAGCCAGCTCGGATGCAGATTGATTTCACAGGAGCAACATCTAGGGCTGGTAGTACTGATTCTGAACATTCCGATGTTGGGCCATCTGGCCCGTCCGATGATGCCAAGTCCCGCAAAAGAGGACGCAAGCCCGCAAATGGGAGAGATGGCCCGCTTAACCACGTTGAAGCAGAAAGACAGCGGAGAGAGAAGCTTAATCAACGGTTTTATGCATTACGTGCAGTTGTCCCGAACATTACCAAGATGGACAAAGCATCTTTGCTTGGAGATGCTATCTCGTATATTACAGAGTTGCAGAAGAAACTCGGTGACTTGGAAACACAACAGGAGGGAAGCACCAGCACCGCAAATGCAGATGGACAGGGACAATCACAACCTTCGATTTCTGACATTGAAGTTCAGGCAATCGATGACGAGGTCGTTGTGAAAGTGCGTTGTCCTCTTGATCGACACCCAGTTGCTCGAGTTATAAAGACGTTTCAGGATGAGGAGATTGAAGTTATCGACTCGAAACTTGCATCAGGTACTGATACCGTATTTCATACATTCATTGTCAAGTCTCAGAGTTCGGAACAATTGACCAAGGAGAAATTTTTGGCTGCATTTTCCAATGATCCAAAGCCGTTGCAAACCCTATCACCAACTGGGGGTTAGAAGACTAGTAGCTTTTGATTAGTAGGTGTAATTGTTAGATAGTAAAGGACGTAAAGAAGAACCCATTTTACGACTTCTTCAGATATTTTGATTTTGCAGCAAGGAAGAGTTAATTGAAATATAGAGGTAGAATAATAGTCAATTTACGACAGTCATAGTCGATAAATCGTTCTATCTTGTTCATATTTATACATTACTTTTGCCATAAGCGCGTATTATTTCACCAGTTGGAAGGAATTGGTTGGTTGAACTATTCATTTTTACCAGAAAGTTCAGTTTTGTTCCTGGCTACTATCGGTTGTGTTTATTTCTCTTTTCGTTTGTGGTTCCTTTGTTGGATTGTGACATGTTGGGAAACAGGAGCTTCATCGATGGCAGTGATGTTGATTTTGCATGTTACTCGTACTTCCCATTTCGATGGCAGTGATGTTGATTTTGCATGTTACTCGTACTTCCCATTCATAACGACTCCTATGTGAAACCGCTATATGCCTTCAACCATGTCATTTTCCGTTCATAAAGTGAGATATGTCGCATGAAATTGATCTGTTGTATGCATACTACGGTCTTATATGAATTTTTATCTTCCTAGTATGTTACATGTTAAAACAGGAATTTCAAGGTCTTTATTGTTCAGAGATCTGCTGCATATTTTCAGCTGATTCTTGTTCAACGCTCCGGCATAGCACTTCCCCGTGAACATTGCATAAATGCCTTGTGCAGGAGTTGCTGTAATCCTAGAAGGTTATACCCCTACTGGTTACAAGTTAAAATTTCAGCAAGAAACCACTTCCAAATTTCATAATAGCGGCGTCAAGTTAAGAACGCGTGGTGAATGTCAGCGTTTAAGACGCTATCCTCGAACCACCTTATTTTTTAGATTCCAAGTAGAATAGAAGTAACATTTTCATATAAAGTAACTGTGGAGTTGCCAGTTATTCCAATCAAAGCTGGTCAATAAAACATTAGTTGCGAATTTTACAAAAACTACTGAGCCAATATATGCTTACAACCTACCCATTTCATGGTATATCCCTCACAGACTCCGTCCCTGATATGGTTCGCGATATTCCTTATGACCTTAACCATAAGAGTTTATACGAGCCATTACAGCAAATACAACTAACAACATCTCACAAAGGGGCACCATATGGTTTCTATATGGTGAACACGAATCAGATCCTCAGGGCTTCATACCGACAGCAGCACATCTTGATGGAAAGCATATATCTTCAAGTTTGCCAAATCCAAAGCAGCCGAGAATTGGTTAGCTTGATAAATATACCTTGAAAATAAGTTTGATCCTTTCCTGTCGGTCTCCCGCTGATCTGGAAGACGGTTTCAAGCATGTTTTTGAAAGTTACCACATACCATGACTGTATTTTAAACATTAAAGCAGCATCTGCTGCATTTCAAGTCGATGTTACTGACTATTTTTCCTCACATACTCCTATCAACACGTGAGACAAATGTTAATATTACACCTGGAAATCGGATATTAGAGTATGATACGCGACCAATATTGGGCCTCATTGACCAATTTTGAGAACGAATATGTAACATCATGGTCTCAAGGCCTTCAACTGTGGGGTTTACAACAAAGCTTCTGACAGTGAGTGCATTTGTGGAGTTTACGACAAAGCTTCTGACTGTGGCTACTATTTGTGGGGATGGTACCAAGAAAAGTAAGGGGGCATTTCTCTTGTTAAGGAGAAGAATGGTGATCATGGTTAATTGGACACCATTTCTCTTGGTACAACTAAGATGTGGACAGTTAGAATCAATGATCTGCAAATCATAAAAAAATAGCCCCAAGTCATGTCTCTAAACTCTCGGTATAGTTTCACAAACTATAAACTACTTAAAATGCAAAAATCAAACCTTGATGGTGGAAATGGTCAAGTAAGATACTAAGAATTACTTTGCCCTGCAGCTACATCTTTGACTCTCTCAGCAACGACATTATCTGATATAACACTGTCCGTTTCAACTGTGTTATCTTTACAGCCAGAGTTCCGAAACCAGCATTTCTCGGGAAAATGACCCTTTTTCTTACAAATGTTGCAAAACCTAACCCTTTCACGATCAATTTCATGATATGCCGTGTTCATTCCAGGCCTCTTCATTGGAATCCTCTCAGGCCCAAGTTTTTTAGCAGGTGGAAACACAGGCGATGCAAGCCTTGGACGGAGACCCTCGTTTTTATTTCCGTTTTGACGATACTCCTCTTCGTCTTTTAGCTCATTCATCAGCATCCAAACAGGTAAATAGTCTTCCTTCATCAACTCAACGCTAAATGGTTTCCAAGAAGGCGGAAGCTTGGAAATGATAACGTTGACATGTAACTTCTCCTCAACGTACATACCGGAAGCAACAAGGGAGTCTGCAATATGATGCAACTCCTGAACTTGCTCAAAAATTGATTTTTCTTCGACTATTTGGAATTCAATGTACTTCTTAACCAAGGACACCTTTGCTCCATACTCTTCATATAGATAGGTTACCTTGAGTTCTTCCCAAAGATCTCTAGCCGACCCTCTTTTTTTTGAGTAATGACTGTACAAATTGTCACACAATGTATTTATTATGTTTTGACGACATATATGGTCGTCATCACGCCATTTTTCTATTGCTGATAATGTCTCGGACAGTTCCCAATCCGCTATTTCCGCAGCACTTGGGCATGGATCCGAAAGTACATACCTGACTTTCAAATGGGTCAAGTATGACTCCATATGATCTACCCATTGCTGATAATTTTTACCATCAAAACGAACTAAATCAATAGGTACAAGTCTATGGGAAGTAGAAGGCACCCTTGATCCATTGCCAACTTGTTTTCCTCCATCCATAAACCCAGGTCTATGACGTGCGCCAATTTTTAGCATGGGTTCTGCCGTAGCCTGTCGGAAACCATTTGAGTGGGGTACATTTTCAGATTTATCAGCATCAGCCTGTCTCTTTTCATCTCGACGCCTACATATGGAATCTAAGTCACTCGTTCTCTCAGGCAACTATGTACTGAAAAGACAAATAAACTGCCTAAAGTATATGAAGTACATATGCTAATCGTCACAATAGCTTTTCTGTGAGACAAAGCAGATAATACCCACCTTAGCCTTGATTCAACCTTTTTTATGGCTTCTTCAATGTCAGGGATGCTCTTACGAAAAATTGACCATTGATCAGCAGACAAACCAATCCCTACAGGGATCAAATGCAGAATCATTACACAAAGGGGAAAAGATACGAAGAACTGGGACATTTTCATTAATATTAGCCCAGAAGACTGGAATAGCAACAAAGCTATGCAACAATAAAATTAAAGTCTACAAACTGTTGACAAGTATCTTATCTTTCTGGCTAAACCCAATTTAGTTTGAAACATGAACATTCACCCCTTGGATTTTATCCCCATTTCATCCATTTGAGATGGAACAACATTAATCCGGAAAAAAAAAAAAAAGAGAAGCTAAGCAACTAAAAGAGCGAAAAACATGCAACCAGGGAAAAAATTGCCAATTTTGGTAATGTAGTACCCACCACGATACAATACAAGGCACATAGCAGTTAGATTCGTGATTTGATGTTTTATCTGTTTACAGAGTTACATACTTTCAAGCTGGCGAACGTGAAACCACTAAAAGAACAAGGAAACAGATGAAGTTCATCGGATGAACATAAAATGCACAAGGATCGCTCAGGAGTTATAGGTTCACTGTGATTACTTCTATATTCTGATTTAGTTATACGCAATCGCTACAGTTATGAGCAAGAAAACTTCAACAGTTGTAAACATCAAAGCAAAATTAAAATTGCCAGTCAAGAAAAAAAAAATCTAAGCATGAAGTTACATTTAGGCGTAAGGATCTGCTTCCCATCCTTGAAGAACGATTCTCCGATTGAGACAACAGTTTTCCCTCCCGAAGTTCGAACAGACACGTCTCTCTTTTGTGACAGCTACAAACATCGAATAATACTGAAGTGAGACAATGCAGATATACAAACACACATTAACTAATTCTGTAACAGGTATGATAACGAAATTATTCCTGCATTTACTCTACTTCAACAGTATAACCAAGCAAAAAAGAGGCAACTTTTCGATTAAATGTTCATACTTCCGAAAAAAGCAGCAATCTTTCAGCATTGCAGAATGCAAAAATCATACTGTTTTTAACACGAAACGCCTTCAACAGCAATTCACTCGCTGCCAACACTATCCAATTACTCCCTCCGTCTCATTCATTTGTTTACTTTTATTCATAAATTATGAGAGGTAATTTAATCAAAGGTGCCCTATCTCATTACTTCCTTCCCCAAATTCTCAAAATCATTTATTTACCTTCGATTAAAATACCGCTTGGCAATGTATAAAAAGAGTAAACTAATAATTCAAAACAAACATTCTTCCTCCACAAAATAATATCCGTCCCAGTCAAAATAATTGGGAAGGGCTATATTTTAATCAAAGTAAACAAATAATTGGGACATGACAGACAAAAAATAAAAAAATGCGAAAAAAGTAAACAAATGATTGGGACAGAAGGAATCACCTTACAAATAATGCGACACGAATCCGTAATAACGGGTTTAACATCGACTTGTTCTTGTGGCACAACTAAAGCGGTATCGGTAGCGACGGCGGGGATGTCGGGATCGTGTTGGAGTAAAAAAGACTCGATAATTTGACGGATTAAGATCTTATGAGGAAGGTCGGAGAGGTCAAGGTTAAGTTTATTGGCGGCTAAATTACGGACATGTTTTTCGGTGACGGAATCGAGGTCGGAGGAGTTTAAGATGTCTATGACGGTGTTGCGGATTCGAGAGGAAGTTTGCGAGTTTAATTCCATTGTGTTTTTGTGGTTGTGTTGGAAAAATTGGAGGTTTTAAGGGTTTGGGGGGGAATTTTGGGAGGGACGAAGGAAAATTGGTAAAAAAAAAAAAAGAAGGTCCTACCGAGAATTGAACTCGGGCTACTGGATTCAGAGTCCAGTGTCCTAACCGCTAGACCATAGGACCTTTCTTGTTACCTAAACCAAGGTTTGAGTACATATTTGAAACCTCATTGGCTAATTTTTGTTAAAAAAATAATTAAAGAAATTCCGAGTATTTTTTCCCCAAATAATTCTCTTTTTTGTTTTTATTGAAGAAAAGTAATTTTATTTTTATTTTTTTAAAAAAACATTTCCTACTCTAGTCAAAACTCAAAACTGTATTTTTACCGAGACCAATGTCATAGGAAAGTATTTGGGGTGGATTGTCATGGGAAAATAATATGTGTGGTGAATTGTCATAAAGGAAGACCCATCTTTGGGTATGTGTGCTGAATTGTTATAGAGTGGGTTGCTTGTGACGGATAGTTCCGTCACAAACTAAAAATGAATAGTTTTTATCTTATAATAAGGTAAGTGAGAGGACAATGGGAGGAAATAGAGCACCCCATGGTCAACGTCACATGCATATTATGAGAGGAACACTATTCGTCTTTAACCTATGACCGAATAGTGTCCGTCGTCAATGAGAATTTGTCGAATTGTTATAAGTGGTCCCGGTGTTATTTTGTCACTTTTGTAATAGACTTAAAAGTAAAATGATGTAATTGCCTCGATTTTATGGATTGTATTATTTAAACTTATTATTGGCATATTACTGATGCTGCGGTAACTAGATGGTTTTGAGCTTTCTAAATGCATGGCGATCCTTTCTTGGAGCTATTTAATCAAACGAATATCGTGCATATTCCAAAGAAGAAGGTGCCTATTAAAATGACTGAGTTTCTTCCGATTAGCCTCTGCAACGCGAGTTACAAGCTCGTGTCAAAGGTTCTTGCCAATAGACTAAAATATTACTCGGTAAATACTAGATGCGGAATCGTACTTGATTACATGAAGAAAGGTTGGATGAACCGTCTGAAGAGACAGTCTTCGGATTAGGTCAAAGTAGACACACGTAACAATAGGATAGGGATCTCTCTACTGATGGGATGTGGGAAGATTAGGTTATTGTGTGCTACCAGGGACCATAAACCAGGTGACTTATATATAGTCTCCTTACTCTAATGCGTCCATCATGCATTAGAAACCTTATTGGTATTTACACTTAGATAATAGACTGACCCATACCTTTTAAGACATTTATAAATAACAGGCCCATATAATATATACACCGTAGTTGATCACTTTATATTTCGGCGTAACTTTATAGATAGCACATAAATACACTTATAAACCGAATAAATGATTTGTCCACATTGATTGTATTTAGGCCCATAGTTCTTACAATCTCCCACTTGGGCCAAATGCATCCATATATGTGTGACACCTGATAATTGTATGTACAATAACCTTAGTGAGCTCAAAATTGCTATCACAATCCTACCGTCTTAAGCAATTCGGTCCATCAATCATACCAACATAGAATCAAAGCGGCATTTGCTACAGTTTGTCGCAGCAGGACCCTCAATGGTCACATATGTCAATATAACCAACGACATGAATCGAGCATGGGAGTGCAACATTAAAATAACATCCGAATGTGATCCAAATATGCATATTTCCAACTGGTCTACCTTATTGAGATCAACCAAAATAACACAAAATGAAACCGTAAACCAAAAAACTTTGTTTTGCAGAACTTAATAACCGTAAACTTTAATGTGTCTAACATGACAAACTCCCACTTGAACTGAATTTCCTTAAAACTGAAACACCCATTTGAGCAATTAGCTCAAGAAAGACCGTGGGTGGTAATTCTTTAGTAAGCGGATCCGCAAAATGGAGTTTGTATCAACATGTATAATTGACACCTTTTCACTCGGAATTGTTCCTTAAACAACACATCACTTGTATTGTTATTATTAGAAACTATAACAATTGTCACGAATTATTTAAGTGGTCTTTCAATACCGTACCGAATTTGCAGCCTCAAGACAAATGTTCATAACTAACTAGGAGTCGAAATACCGAATGATCTCAACCTGAATCGATCTCCTATAAATATTGTTTTGTTCCAAATATAAATTACAAACAATATACTTGGTTGCCCTTAATGGATCCAAGATCCTAATCTGTATCACCTTAATTTCTGTCAAATAAATTTTAAAATATACACAATATCTGAATGCATACAAACTAAATATATATCATAGTACTGTAACACATGAAATATTTTCTGAAACACATGAATTTAAGCATTATTGTATTTTCTAAATATTTCCTTTAGGGCATTTATGAGACCAAATTTGTCTCCTTTACTGAAAGGGTATTAACTAAAAA
>VHZZ01005294.1:1420-14526 GCA_009801015.1 Silene noctiflora
ATATGAACATGCAACTCATATCTTAAAACCAAAAACGACCTGCACAAACACACTCGATCGAGTAGCCTCCCCCACTCGATCGAGTAGAGGCCACTAGATCGAGCTACCCACATACTCGATCGAGTGCCTCCAAACCAGAATTTGGCAGAATCTCACAAAAACATACTCGATCGAGTCCCCAACGTACTCGATCGAATATCCCTCACTCGATCGAGTACCCTTACCACTCGATCGAGTTCCCAAAAACTTCATTCTGCCCAACATCATCACATACCCACTCGATCGAGCTCAGCCCACTCGGTCGAGTCCTACCTACTCGATCGAGTTCCACCCACTCGATCGAGTCATGCTGACTCGTACACTACCCGCATGCTCAATCTAACTATCCACGCAACACAAAACATAACATATACGTACATATTTATACATAAATCAACTACAAAATGCAGCATCATTCTCCACATTTCATAAACCATATAAACCGTCATAACACGTTTCAATTACCACACAACATATAATACATCCACATTACATTTTCCATTCCGCCACACATGCATCACCCACTACTCCCAGCATTATTCATATCTTATCATACAGCATACACACAACATCACTAACTAGCACATAGCGTTCCCATGACACCCCATTGTGACCGATTTAAAGTTGTAGGGTGAAATTGCGACTTTAGGACGTCTCCCAAGCCTTTGCATGAGCTCCTACAACTTCTACCCCGGGTTCATTTTATTTGACTCCCTAGATTCATTGGGTTCATTAGTTTTAGGTTTCAAGATCGTCGCTCTGATACCACTTTGTAACACCCCCACACTCTAAAGTGCCTTACCAAGGCCACCTCGAGTATAAAGGTACTACCATCTCGGTTTCCCGAGGCAATGATAATCATCAGACAATAAAGAAACATATTTAAATAATAGTTTAACTGATTACATCAAAACTGTATAACCAAAACTGTCTGACCAGAAATACAACAATCCAAAAGATAAACTCAAACTCATGTCTAAACACTAGCTACTGAACTCTGACACAGTAGAAGCCTCTATCTCGTGATGATCACCCAGCCATCCCATGCGCATATAAGCTATACCTTCTCAACAACTGCTCACCATCCCCGAATGGATCATCACAGATTACAAATACAAAATCGGGGTATGTAGCCCTGCCAGTGGGGGACCGCAGCTGTTCCCACCTAAGCCCCGCTCATCTTATCCGAGCGATAAACCCTGTTCTTTAATGTGCACATCCCCTCCCGTGGCGGGTTCCACGGAGGGCGAATCAAGGGCGTGAAGCCACTCCCGCAAGTGACTCCACTCAGCCGAAGACGCACCTCGCAACACAACCACCACCACACCACCACCATATCACAGCATACAAACAACACAGTATACACAACATAATAATCGTAGTACAATGCCAAAACACGAAATCAGCAACCGAGTAGGGAAACCCTACCTGACTAGCAATCACCACAATCAACAGCTCAGAAGCGCTCTTCTACGAATTCACCTCCTATACCATTACAGAATATACACAATTACAAACCACCATAAAAAACCACCAAATACCCCACAATACCCAATTAGGGTTTAACCAATGTTAACCAAAAGGTACAAAAACAGTATGCAAAGCTTACCCACGAGACAAGGAACACAATGACGTAAAAGACACCGGAAATCGACGACTCGAACTCCTGGATTTGCAAATAACGCGWGGAAGGAAAGGCAACGATCTCCCTTTTTTCTTTTGAAAGGTTTTTKKKRAAAAATATGAATTGTGATTAATGAAGAAACCGTCGGCCGTAATCATAAACTAATCTCGCGTTATTAACAAAACCCGACTAAACAAACCCGTAAAAACAGACTTACTCGATCGAGTAAGTGAGTTATTCGATCGAGTAAGTGAGCTACTCGATCGAGTTCCTTGCGTACTCGATCGAGTACCCGATAGGCAGACTCTGATTCTAAATTACATAAACTTACTCGACAGAGTAAGTCCTACTCGGTCGAGTAACCAAAGATATAGAAAACCGTAGTATTACACCCCCCTCTACCATGCCTCACTACCTTCTAGTTTTTGGGTCGAAGCACTCCATATCGCAGTCTACCTTCATAATATCCTCCCTACAAAATTAATCCAATATTGCTCCCCATCTTCGTGTATTTCGGGGAACTTATATCCCACCCTCTCCGCAAAACTTGCCAATTGTTCGACTCATTGAATGGTCTTGGGCTATCCTCTTTAATGTCCAAACACGTTACTTATCCACATGAGAAGGTTTCTGCAATGCGCATGAGTGACGACAAAATGCGCTGAAAAGGACCCCGTGTTGATCTGTGGGCCAAGTACATAGCCTGATGAGCTATCATGAATAACCGCTCTCGGTCTACATTAGGCCGGAATGTTCCGGTCGGTGTAATCTCAATGTTTGTGCTTGATTTTTGAAGCTTCAAACAGGCTGTAAGTATCTATAATGTTTACACCTTTTAAAAATAATAAAACACATTATCCACTCTAGAGCCGCGAGTAAACCCAACCCAAATCCGAATCTATAAGATATGGATATGGGTCTGATAATTTGGATCTTATAGGGTTTGGATCGAACTCGAGTCCTAGATAGAGGACACGAATCCGAACCCAGATCCTACTGAACTCAACCCATACCTGACCGGTTGTCATCCCTCGGAACAAATGAACCGTTTTGAAGTGATTAACCAAAAGCAATTGGTTAATTTCTTCCCCAAAATTTGCACTCCGTAATAACCAAACAAACAAAAACCCTAATTAATCCCTTCTCACACTCATTTCCCCTCTTTCTTCACTCTTTTCTCACACTTTACACCTCCAATTGATTTTGTCGTTAGATAGCCTTTCTCTTCTTTCTTAACGCATTAATCAATCAATTCGATATGCTTGGTAAAAAGCGTCGCAACGTTTCTTTGAGCTCCAATTCTGATGCTAATCCCGTATGTTCCTCATCAATTTATTCATCAATCATTTTATCTGCATTCAGTTGAGGTTTCTAATATAGTTTTTGCTGAATTCGTAGGTTTATTTGTTGCTATACTTGATTTGCAATGGATTTATTGTTTTAGGTTATTGATTAGTGAATTCGCCTAGAGTTTTGCTAAGGACCTTCTCTTTTCGGCGTTCTCTCTAACTATTGATATGTAAATAGGCGAATTAATACTTGTTTATCAGTCGGTGAGAGCAGAAGGTTGGCGCAGGTAGAAATTAGGAGGTTGGTAGCAATCCTCGTTCCCAAAATATAAATGGGGTTGAGAAGAAGGTGTGTTAAGTATTATTTGGTGATTTTGTTGGGGCTTTACGCGTCTCTTAAAGCAATGAGTTTATGGAAAATAATGATTTTTGTTACGATAAACAAAAGGCGTTGATTTATGTTTCATTCTTAAAATCTCGAAGATCATGTCTCTGGTGGGAAATCCTTGTGTAGAAATTTGAGCCTAGTGATTGGAGTTGTCAAGAAAAAAGACCGTCCAGCTAGAAAGCTTGATGTTACACTGTGAAGGGATGGTTTGTGTCTGACATGAAAAAGTAACGTATTATGAGGCAAACTATGGATATACCGAGTTTTGTACCTTTTTCTATATGCATTACCAAATTTGACATCTATTTATGTTTGATTGATCAAGTTGACTGGTGGTTATGATTTGATTATCGGCTTAGGAAATAGTGGTGGTCTTTTCAGTAATTGGCATTCACCTTTTTCCTCACAAGAATATGAAAGGTAAACAAATGAATGAGACAGTAGGAGTACCTCACAATAGCCCTTTGTTTGGATATGAAAGGAGTAGAAAAATAGAGGGGAGGGCGGTGGAATGGAAGGAAGGGGGCGAAAGGAGGAATGGATCAAGGGAGTTATTCCTCTAATATGTTAGGAGGGATTTTAGTTTGCTCTTAGGAGGAAGAGGGAATTCCTCGGTTTCCCTCTAGTCCTGTCCAAATCCCTCCAAACAAACTTGCAAACCAAGCAACAGAATTCCCTACTCTTTTCCTCTGATTCTTTTCCCTCCAATCCCTCCATCAAAGAAAAGGGTAACATAGGAGGATTGTAACTCATACTGGAGCAACTAATCCCTTAATACCCAGTTTATAGTTATATAATGATTTTGTATCAATTTACATTCATCATTCATTCATCGTCTGTGTTAGGGCCTAAAACATTTTGTTCAATTTCCTGTAGTATGTTCTTAGTGAATAGTGATAGTATGATTATTGTATTTTTTAACCTTTTTCTCCTTTCTATGGATCTGTTTGTTGTTGGGTATAGTTGTAAATATCGATTTCTTGCGTAGAAGCCATTGTTTACATGCGGAAATAAAGTTTTATTTTCTTTTTTTTTTGAACATTTGTTGAGTATTGTTTATTGAAAAGAGATTATTTCTTTTGTTGTTATCCTTTCTTTCACGCAGTTCCAATTAAAGAGGGTAGCACCAGAATCTCTTATTGGTGGTCCAGTGCCAGCAGCAGCTGAATTGAAATTGACAGCAGCACCATTACTGGATAGGTGTAAGGCTGCTCGACAACATGTGAGAGCCCTTAATACTGAATTTGCAAGGTCCACTTTCTTATACCATAATATTTTGCTTTATATGTTTGTATCTCTGAAGGATTTTTTGCGTGCTTATGATGTTAACCTATTGTGTTGCGGAGCTATTCAGATACCCATGTTTTTGCTTGATGTTTTAAGTCCAAAAACCTTTTTAGCATAAGTAATAAACCCTCTTAGAGAGTTTCTTGTTATGAGCAAATCTCTTGTGCAGTGCATCTTATGTGACAATTCTTTGTATTTCCTACAGTTGGGTGCAGTCTCAGTTGCAAGATCACCCTGATGAACTTTGGGAAGATGGTGTAAGGGACTACCTAACTCATGCTTCTGAAATATCGGTAATGGCTATGCCTATTCTGTTTTTTTTTTTTTTTTTTTTTTTTGCTGTTATATGGAGTAAGCCGCTAACTGTGATATTCAGAAAAAAAATTCTGCTCAGATTTTTGTGACAGATGGTTGTTTCATTGTTAATAAAAAGTTGACAGTTAAGGTGAAAATTAAAAAATTATGCTCCATTGTGGTCTTATGGATTTGTGCTATATCTACTCTATGTTACTCCGACTCTTCTAATTTCCTCACGTACCCGTGTCAGACACACGACACTCGGACATGGGTATGACCCTTGGACACCTCATTTAGACCAAAATATGCATATTTTTCAAAAAAATAGCCGAGTCCGACACTTGACACGCACCCGTGTCGGATACTTCTACACGAGTCTACTACATTTGGGACTAAGCATTTTTTTTTAAAATTAGTATTCTCTCATCATCAGAGAACTGAGAATGAGGTCAATAATTATATATCCTACGCACATAAGACTCTAATCATGAATTAATACAATGGCTAGTACAGTAGTACATACTTCTTTTATCTCTTTTACATTCAGTGTCTGCCATACTCGATAACTTATTTTCCAATTGCTGTCAACAGGAAAAATTCACTGATGTTGTGAGTTGGTTAAAAACAAATAATGGTGAGGGTAGGTTGTCAACTTTGGAACCTCAGAACATTGAAAAGAAAAATGGACCAGAAACAATCACCAAAGAATACTCAGTCCCAGTAAAATCCGTATTTGGTATGCCGGCTAACAATGTTAGCCTAACAAGCTTATCAAGCCCTGGAGTCTCTAGCACCCCAGCCTTAGTTGACGGCACCACTGCAGGTTCTGCTCCTTCATGGAGCTTTGGATTATCTGCCAATAGCCAATCTCTATCGCAAAGTTCGAGTGCTGGTCTTTCTACCTCTTGGAATCCTGTTGCATTTGCTAATAGTAAATCAGTATCTCCTGCCAAAGCAGTCGACTCTTCATCCTCACCAGGTTCTGGAATAGCACCGAGCAATCTGACGACCTCACCATTGTCGGCGTCCGGTTCTGGGTTATTTTCCACCAGTTCTACAACGGACAGCTTATTTTCCACCAGTTCTACTACGTCTAGCTTATTTTCCACCAGTTTGACCCCTTCGTTCAGCACGACTTCAAGCTTTACTACTCCCTGGAGTGCTGGAGCATTTGCTAATAGTCAAGCAACTTTCCAGTTTGGAGGTACGTGCATGTCTTACAACTTCTAGTGTATACTACATTCATGGTGGCTCGTCAGCAATGCAACAAATGAACTAATTTTGTTCCTTATGTATCAAGGTGTAATCTTCTTCTGCTTCTCTACTTTCAGGTACTCAAACTTCGGCGCCTGCTAATATAGCCGCAACAGGTGAAGATGAAGGTATTGAATTCACTACGTCTATTTACAGTTTGATAGAGTAGTAGCTGGTGGTGTTTCGACTTCATTGAAGAAGGTTGGAGCTTGATAATAACTACTCTAGTACTCCTTTCTGTTTCATCTCTTTTTTTTTGTGTGTCAAGTCTATGAAGGTATAGATGTCTATTTTTGATGATGCCAAATTCTCACTATTATTTTGCTTTGTATGATGAATAAAAGCAAAATGACTCGGTAAGTAGTCCTAGCTTCTTATATTCTGAAGTAGCAATCCATTATGTACCATTCAACACGTTTTTTTTTTCTATTTTTTAAATTTTTTTTATCATGGGTCCTTCACAAGTAGGGATGTCATTGGAGCAGGATGGGTGCGGAAGAAAGGTATCCCGCATCCGTGAACTATAATGCATACCACACCCGCCCCACGACTCGTGCCAAATTACCTCCCTCATAAAATAATTTTTAAAAATATAATTCTTGAATCAAAAACGTATTAATCTTGTACTCCCTCCGTCCCGGTCATTTGTTGTCCTGTTCCATTTTTGGGTGTCTCAGTCAATTGTTGTCCTTTTTATTTTAGGAATGTATTTGATGACCAACTTAATCATTCACACTCAATTTGGTCCACTTGTCATCTAATAATTGACTCCCTCCTCTTTCCTTGGTCTTTGTGCCAAAACGAAAGGACAACAATTGATTTGTGTTACTTCGACTCCCTGACACGTGTCGGACGTCTATTTTGGGTGAATTTTCCTATTTTGTGGTCTAAATTGAAGTGTTGAAGTGTCGTGTCGTGTCGGACTCCGACACATGTCCGACACGCGACACGGCAATTAAGTGAAGCGTCGGAGTAACATAGCAATTGATCGGGACGGAGGGGGTACAACTTATACAAATACATCTCCGCAAAGTGGTATGAAATAATTTAACATTCAATTAACTAGCACACAAGTTTTTCAAACAATGAAATAATAAAGCTAACCTACTAATGTGCAAATAGTACATAAGTTTTTATTTGTTAGTATAATTGTAATATGTAATAGCGTATATGGATAGGTTGGGTTGGAGATAGATAAGGCGGGTATAAGCGGGGAGGGGACATGCAGGGCGGTATGGGTATGGGTATGGGTATGGTCTCATGTGATACCTGCACCCGACCCACGACCCGCGACGGATGACACTAATGATACCCACCTCTGCCCCATCACCCATCAAATCAGGCGGGTGCGGGGCGAGACCCACCAAAACCCACCCAACTGACATCCCTATTCACAAGCAATCTTTGTGTTTTCAATTCATAAATGTTTTAGATAAGAGTGCATACATTCAAATCCTCTTAATTCTGAAATCAGTGCCGCTGCTGTTATCTGCTGTCTTTTGAACCTTGAAGGTAGAGGATGTAATGTCTTCTTGGTCGTATTTGTTTATTTTCTGGTCTCAATCACACTCTTGTAGGGCTGATATTTGCTTAAGCCTTAATGATATTGTAGTTTGTGCAAGACACATATATTATATTAATTTAAGGCCACCTATGTGAAGAGTTCATCATCCTTGACAATTGTGCCAAAACCAAATATATATAAGTGGTGATATCAAGGGAACGTTTCCATTTCCAAGGGGGCCAAATATTCCCTACTCTATGATTTTGAAATATTGACTGTGTGGAATTAAAGCAAAGTGGCTCACTAAGCTCTCTATGTTTTTCTTGTATTCTGAAGTAGCAGAGGGTAAATGCATTTAGCTCTGTGTCTTGTATTGTTAAATAGCAGTGTGTGTTGACGCATTTACTACACACTTTTCATTACGAGTCATCCAAAAACAGCCTCGTAACACAGGGCTTAGGCTGGTTATATGCGACACTGCTGTTGGTGGAACAGAGGGTGTATCTAGTAATCGTAGAAATTAGAGAATTGTTTGGTAAGTCTCCTAGTGATAAAGAGCCATTTTATTTGTATAAATATAGTGAAAGTGTAGTGATTCAGGGAATTTATTTTGATTCTTGAAATTCGTGTTTGCCATAGGCGTGTCTTGTGAAAATAATGCTATAGTTGCTGTTACTAACTTGGTGAATGAACACATGTCCTGTTTTTCTGTTTGGAAATGGTTGATATGTCTACATGTAACCAGTTGGTAATTGTTCATAAATCTATAGGTTTTTCTTGTTGAATTCGTATTTCTTATGTCTTTCTTTCTAATACTTGCTTTATATAATTTGACAGACGACGAGCCTGAGCAGCCTAGCAGCCCATCATTGAAAAAGTCCGAGGAGGAGGGAGTAGTTGTAGTGCACGAAACAAAATGCAAGCTGTTTATGAAGGTATTGGCTCACACGGAGCTTGATTTAATTTATACTTCTCTTCTTCTTCCAAGATTGTTTCTGAATCATTACATACTTTTCACAGAGGTTCACATCATGAGCTCCTCAATTCTCAAAAGATTGATCACTATTGATTCAGGCCCCTTGAGAGGAAATATTCTAGAAGTCTCTGTTGTTAATAAAAATGATACCTTCCTTTTTTTATCCCTTTCCAATTGTTCATTTGGTGAGGGGAAATAGAAAGGCATTACAACTATTTTGGGGGGACTAAAATTGAAAGATCGCAATCTTTTGTGACTGAGCGGAGTAGTAATTCTGGAATACTTTGAATTGTTTCCTGTTTCCCGGCAGCTTAGTTTGTCTATAACGTTTTTCGTGTTAAAGTTTGCAATAATACTTTTCCTTTTCCGTATTTTCCTTTAAATTTATGATTTGCCTTAGTGTTTGCGCATAAAATGCAGAAAAGAGCTAGGATATTTGGATAATTTTATGACTTGATCAGTTCATCACTTTATTACTGTTATTAGCAGATTGTCTAGGTCGGTGTTAATAGCGATCTTAAATTGTGTCTCTTTCTTCAGTCGACTGATCCTGCTGATAAAGAGCCATGGAAAGATAAAGGCATTGGCCAGCTCTTTATAAAATGCGAGGAAGGTGCTAGTAAGGGTACAAAAGAATCCAAACCAAGAGTACTTGTCCGCAACGATGTATGTTTCTTAAGTGTAGTTGTCTTTTTGCCCACTCCCTGTTTGGGTTAGATCGATAATTTGAGTTCCAACTTTTGGACATTCTGTCTATATATATCTTTTCTGAGGGCTGCTTTGTGCTTCTTGATTATTTTTTGATATAGGTTGGAAGGATAATGCTTAATGTTTCTTTATACTCTGGCATCAAGACAAATTTGCAGAAGAATGCGATTGTGGCTATATTTCATCCATTGGTACGCATCTCCTTTCTATAAATATGATAATCTGGTTCAGATTTTACTATCTATGGTTTATTGTCGGATTGGTGGATAGGGTTTCTTTCCTGTGAAATGTAATTGATCAGTAGTCGTTTCTGTAAGGTCCTTCCAAATCCCAATGTCACCATTTGATAAAAGAACGCAGAAAATAATAAATTGAGTGTGTTGATTTTGGACAACCACGACACACATATAGAATATTATATTAATATATTGTGAGGTTCATGTCATTATCAATATAATATTACGTTAGAAACCCACTTTTCGTAGCACCCCATCATTTTCTTCAAACAAATTATTTTTCTTTCATGCTACATTGCTACATCAGTGAAAAGAGTTATAACGTAAATAAACATGATTTTGTTAACATATATAATTGGAGTTCTTGTTAACTTGTTATGTTGCTGCTACTTTATACTGTATGACACGCGTAATCTGATTACCCTTGTAGGACGAGAGTGCAGCTGACGGCAGCAAAACTGTTGCTCGTACATTTTTAATAAGAGTAAAGAACGAGGACGAAAGAAATAAGCTTGCAGATGCTATACGCGAATATGCACCTACTGCTTGAGTGGAATACAAGCTGCTGCTTCATCTTTTATTGATTTACATTTTATTTCACGATCTCTCCGGCTGGACTTTTTTCTTTTCAGTCCCTGCAATTTTGGGAGCCGAGTTTTCAGGATACAAATACTAATGATCCTTTCTCCCTGACAGTGGGAAGAGGTTATCCAGAAATACCTTTGCCAAGGTAGTGAGAATTTTCTTTTCCTACCTTTTCCTCCGTTAGTGTAAAATCACAAATTCTCATATGAGACAGTCTTATGGTAGGAGATCATCATAAGACGGGTTCATATAATAGGTTAGTCAGTCTCTCAAAAGACGTAATGTTGTGCAATATACTCCTTACCAGTTTGTGAGTATGTCATATATTCTATTTCAGGCTACATGTGTTTGTATTTGAACGTTGTTCTTCCAACTCATTTGTTGAGGCATTGATTGTTGTAGGGATTAGGGTCTTCTTTATGCAAGAGTATAATTAGAATTTCAGTTTATATTATAGTTCGAAAGCTGTGTTACCATTTTGTGATGAGGCAAGTGTTCATTTCTCGGTGTCTCGGGCTGGAATTGCAGAAGTTCAAAGGCATCTTGGTTGTACCATTAGGAATATACATTTTGAATCGCTTCAGAAGACTTTCCAGCTGAATAAATTGTGTGTGATTAATGGCCTAATGAATTTAACAATACTAAAAAGACGAGCTTCTACTTCGTACAAATATTTCAAACTAACTTTTCATTCAAATGAACCATGATGCTTGGAGTACTATTTTATATTAGGTGGTTTCACATGAGAATAAATTTCAGGTGAAATAATTTCACCTGACTAATTGGACAACTTTCTCTTTTTATTGAATATACGTGGTAACCCAGTATATTTTTATTTTCTATGGATGTAGGTTGTAAGTCTTGGTTGTAAGGCGGGACGAATTGCTTGTAAGGCTGGACATTCTACTAAAAAAAAGATAATCTCATTTTCATGGAAAACGCCTTTGACTGGTCATCTCGTTCTGAAAGCAATGATTTTTTTTTTTCAAATCAAAGATATCATAAATGCGTTCAATTTGAAAATAAAAATGTCGCAGGAACTCGCTACAAAGAGGTACGGTCAGTCAAAGTTTAAAGTTTGATTGACCGTAATTCTTGCCAAGATCTCGTAAAGCTGGTCAATTTGAAGAAAAAAAATCGCCGTTTTCAGAACTTTTGATTGTGAGTTATGGTTAATCAAAGGCGTTTTTTAAATACGAGGTTATCACGTAGAAAAAAAACCACGAAATTACCACGTAAAATATCCCTTTTTTATTTATCTAAGGCTCTGCTCTTTCTGGCTTACTTTCAGTTCAGCTCAGTCCTATTTAGAATAATTCAACTCAACTTTATTTAGTTCATCTTATCTCTTCACAAATTAAATCTTACTCCACTGTATTAGGTGCTGTTTGGCCTTACTTATATGAAATAGTTTTACTTTTTAAAAGGACTTTATTTATGAGTTACTTTTTGGAAAAAAATTGGTTGTTTGGCCATACTTTTGTAAAAGCAGTTTCTTATAGAATTTATATGTTTGGCCTAACTACTTTCATCCAGTTTTTTTTTTTTTTTTTTTKTTTTTTTGGCTCTTTATGTGAAAAGTAGAAGTAGAAGTAGCAAATACCTACTTCTACTTTTGGGGGTGAATAATGAGTTTTTGACTTTTTGAAAGTTGTTTTAAAACTCTTTAATTTATAGTGTTTGGCCAAGCTACTATTTTTTCAGTTAGAAAAATACTTTTAAAGTTTGACCAATCAGCACCTAAATTATACTTAGCTTCATTCAATTCAATTGAACTCCTTTTAGCCGAAAACAAGAGGACCTAACTTCTTTTGGGTAATTAGTAACACTGTTCAAAACAATTGCCGCTTTGCACTTAATAATTTGCAATTTAGTAAAAATAAAACAAAAAGTGGAACAGTCATTCAGCTATCAGCACATGTAGGTAAAATTATTATGATGAAAACATATAGACGTAGAAGATGGGTCTATAATAATCGATTTTTTTGCCGCTTTGGTATTTCCTGAAATTTATTGGGAATTTGGAGTTGGTTTCAAATTATTTGGAGCTAATTTGTCTACGTTATTAATTTTTGTTTTCTTTTTTTTTTGTTTTTTTTTTGTTTTTTTTTTGTTTTTTTTTTCTGAATTTAGTTAAAACTGTAAGGTAACAACTTTGTTGTGTTTCATAACATTATTAATAGCACGTGTATTTGTATGATTTTTACAAAGGAAAAGCCGCTAGTTAGACCAGCGACTTTATCCCTCATCAAACTAACAACCTAATTTCATGCATGCACAAGTAGTCAAGCCGTTGGGTTTCCATGCGACTTTCCTGTTTTTTTCAATTCTAAGAGTTACATACTTACGTCATTTATATGTGTTAATGATTGGATATAAGGTAAAACCACCAGTTTTACTAGCGGCTTTGTCTAAAATCTGGAAAAATAAAATAAAAAAGTTAGCGTGAACCCATTTACCCAAACAGTTTGAAACCAACCCAATATGCCAATTAGTTTCCCATAATCCATTTAGCCAAAAAATTCTATTAATCAATTAAATTGAGCCCACTAAAAACATAATCTTAATGACAACGCTCATTTTGGCTGCCAGAAAATGGGTTATATACTTAGGCCCTGTTCTTTTGGACTGAAACGGACCTGAACTGAACTGAACTGAATTTATAGGATCTGAACTGATCTGAACTGAACTTATAGGATCTGAACTGAACTTATTGGATCTGAACTGAACTGAACTTATAGGATCTGAACTGAACTTATAGGATCTGAACTGAACTGAACTTATAGGATCTGAACTGAACTTATAGGATCTGAACTGAACTGAACTGAACTTATACGATCTGAACTGAACTTATAGAATTCTTCTTCTTCTTCTTCTTCTCCTTCTTCTTCTTATTATTATTTGTCAAGGGAGGACATT
>VHZZ01005298.1:0-19459 GCA_009801015.1 Silene noctiflora
AGAATCATTTAGTATTGCATTTAGCTCCCCGTGATTCGACCCTCAAAGTGCTACACGACATCGTACACTTGCGAGGTTTTAAAACTACACATCACGTTCAAAAAATAAAACTTGCAAATTCTTATAAACATGTGTGACACATAGCACATGTAACTATGTAAGACACAACTAAAACATTCAAATAAGTTGAGTTTGGACTCTATTTATTTGATACATAAGCATCATATGTTATACCTAAAAAAAATGTATAAAATTATATTCACATATTTTTGAACAACTACTAATTGATTTGAAAAATAATGTATCGTGAAATGATCTAATTTAAGAACTTAATGTCGACTGCTGCATTGTTCGAATTCATTTTACTTAATTAATATGATATTAAATATTATTTAAATCTAAGCCATGTATATGACAAAGAGTAAAAGAAACTCGAATAATGAAAAATATTGAAAAACTTTCAGTGACATGTTTTTTTAACAATAACAAATTTTGTCGCAAAAAATTTATGTACATATTAAATTGAAGTACATATCACGAGTTCAAGTGGGTATAGACAATATAGTAACGAGAATGTATGTGGCATGTGACATGACATTCATATGAATATTCATTACAAATATAATTATATGAGACATTTCCGTACTAAAATATATTAGAAAGAGAGAAAATGTTTTTTTTTTAATTATAATTATTCCATAATTATTTATAAAACGACATTGTATGCATAACTTATAACCCATTACTTATAATTAAAATTGTATGGTATTTTATTCGAAAACTTTGAAATAAACCTAATAAAAAAATTAATTTATTTCTATTCATAACTAAAAATATTAAATTTTATATATCAATTAAAATAATAAAATATTCAAACAGGCCTCGCGAAGCGCGGGATACTACCTAGTAAGAGCTAAAAATGAGTTTTTGTGCATCGCCTTCTTGGCTTCACACATAAGAGCTGAAAACGGGTCGTGACGTTCGTAGTTGTATATTCTTCACCTTCACAATTTTATCTTTATGGATTCTTTTAGGCAATTGTGTACTATTATATAAAACAAAAAAAAAAGGTCGTTTTACATGATACTTGCTATTTTAGAACATAACTAAAAGTACAAACTGACCCAGCAACACAAAGACGACGTTTCTTAATCGGGAAATGGTAGAGTTCGCCGAAGTGAAATGATCATTCCTCTTTTCTTTTATAGCCTACGACCATATCCAGAGTCCTTGTATTTGTAAACCTGCAAAAAAAAAAAAATCGTTGCACCACCAAGGACTTACTCTTTAACTGAAATTGATCTCGACCCATATGGTGGTGGCTGACACCTGGATGATTTACAGATCGGCTAGAATGGTTGCATCTACTACCTGAAGCTGTCTTCAAGGGAGAAAAAGCAAAAGGAGTCTGACTTGGCAAAGGATTGGAACCATCGATCACAACAAGCTAGAAGGAGTGTTGTCTAGTGCTGGGAACTTTGCAAACCGCATTGTTGTTTCTTGAACTCTCATTTGGGAAAAAACATTGTCTCTTAGCATTAAAATGATAAACTGCCTGCCTCATCATTAGAATTTCCCAAATCTACAAAAGGGTTAAAGTTCGTAGTGGGCAAATGCTTCACAGCCAAAGGAGAAAACGAGGGAACTTCTGCTTCCCATGAAAACTTTTCATGAGGAGTTCCCCTCACGATAGAAGATTGAGAGTAGAGGGGGCGAACCCTCATATAAGCCCCAGATTTTGGATGATAAAATTGCAAATTACTTCCAGACATCAAATTCTCGTAGTCTTTGGAAGAGAGGTATAATTTTTTGAGGGCTTGGTTTTTGTTGGGGAAACTATAATTGGAATGGAAGGATTACTGTCGCACTGACTTGGTAAGGGAGGGTAAGTTTCGTCATTGGAGTAGGAATTCATAGTCACGGCAGGGATCGTGTGACTTGTGACATTATCATAATCCATCTCAGAATTCAACAAATGCACTATACTGGAAGAGGCTTCGACCACTTTATCAAGGTTTTGTAACTTGGTTTCTGCATCAACATTAAGAAGAGGTTTTTTACATTTCCTGTGAATGGCCGAGGGTCAAAATGATAAGCGGCCCATTTTGCGTTGAGTTTCAAAGCAATGCAGTAAAAAACGGGATTGAGTTCACGAGTAACATCCTTATTATTCGGTTCAAGCTTCAAGGCATGTACAAAGTCGTAAGGGCCTCCACAAAGAAATTCATATTCCGTAAGGCTCAAAATATAAGGACCAGATTACAAAAACACCATGCTTGATTCAATTCACAAGCCGCTAAATTAAGCACAAGGGATATGGCAAGGGAAGAGGAAGTCGGCTGGCTACGAGCGGAAGGCAGGCCAAGGAAGCATAAAAAAATTAAGAGCTTGCTTATATAGGCTAGCAACTGCCATCTTTGAACAAAGAGTTTCCTCTTTCAATATCTGTATACTGTAAAGCGACGGTTCCCCCATATTCATAATCCACTGAATAATGGCATCATCATCCACATCGTTATCCTCCAAAACAAACAACTCACAAAGTTTGAAAAGAAAAACTCAAAATTCATCGCAGTGCTAACATAAAACAAGAAGCAAGACGGAAACCGAACAGACTCTAGACCAAACTAAAGACTAAGGAACAGAAAACGCACAAGATTGAAGCAAGTAGACAAGGAGGAAGGGATACCAATGGAGAGCAAGGCGAAAGATCAACCGTCGATAGGAAAATAGCCTAAAACTGAAAGTATTAAACGGAGAACGCAAATCGATTGACCGAGAAAAGAGAAGGTGCTCTCGCCGGCGGCCTGTAGAGCCGGCGACCTGTAGAGAACTGATGAGGCCGCCGACAAGAGAGGTTAAGCGGTTTGGATCAGATTTTGAACCTGAAGTTAGGTATTTACAATGTCGTATTGTCAATACCAGCGTATCACGCGTACTAAAATAACGTTACGTTCCTTATAGAGAGCTATAAAGTGAAGCATTAAGTATTAGCGATCGTCTCCAGTGAACTAAAAAAATTGGTAATTTTAGTTGAAATTTTTTTTTTTTTTTTAGTTTACGAATTGTTTTTAGTTTACTCTAGATATTTTCCACATGCAGTTTCATAGTGGACATGAAAAGTTATTTGCCAAGGGCATTTCCACGGCCATCGCAGATTCGTAGAGCATAAAACGGGCCAATATCATGGCTTGAAGCTATACACGAATTCACATATTACATCAACCATCAGATGCTTCCGAAAAACGGCACTAGGAAGTATAAATTTCAACAACCGTAGAAATGTAACCAAATCATATTCATAATCCACGGCCCAAGTGCAATGTCCTCATTTTGATAACCAAGTTAACGTTTATGGTGGCGAAAATAGACTAACCATTTGTTAACTTTATGTGATGTGGCAAAGAAAGTTGAGTCGTTTGCAAAGGACGATAAACACTGCTGATTGATAAATTAAGATTACAGAAAATCTATTTTTATCTGTCAAAACTGTTACTTTTCACAATCCGACATTGCTGCCAATTGTATGTAATTTTTCCCCCGGGAAAGGATGATCTTAAGAACAACACCATAAATTGGCAGACCCATGGGAACTTCAACAGTAGACTTTTGTATGCTACGGAGTAATAAGTACAAAAATCCCCATCAACTGAACTTACCAATTTCCATCTTTTTCTTAATCGCCTTTTGTCCATGGTAAATGAACGAGTCAAGAATACTCGACACAGTGAAAACACCTTCATCATCAAAAGAACCCAGGTGAATACCATTGTAGTAGGAAAGTGGATATTATTGGCTCTAATAGACGGGCCTAAAGATATAAGGTAAGGATATTATTAAGTTACCTCCAACTATTGCACAAACATTGGTAAGAAAGTGCAGGAAAGAAACATGTTCCTCTTTGAAAGTCACCTAAAACATATGGAATGGAATGGAATTGGAGCTTTCTAAAATTAGTGCATTATTAGGCGTAAAGTTAAAAAAAAAAAAAATCCAATGCAGAAAATGGAACATATATCAAACTAATGTACTACATCAGAATTTGGGTAAAGCTTAAAATAGGAAATTAACACGAATATCAGAAAACTCACCTTAATTGGGGAAAGATCATAAAAGAAGAAAACACCAGGCAGCGATGAAAAGTGGCCTGCACTGGCACTCTTAAAGTGCTCAGTTACAGAAAACTACAAAACACGGTCAAACTCGGTTAAATTAATGACTTGGTCAAACTCTCTGTAAAACATAGAAGTATTAAGTAGGGAGAAGTATTTGTCTTGAGTAATAATTTACCTGATTTGATTGGATAGCATGGCCACTCAGATCTGTGTAAACAGTAGGAACTACCTGTAACACAAATTAAGATTCGTGTCTTTCAATCAAGGTGTTAAACTCTGTGATATAGCAACATAAAAAGATCACTGCGTCTCTCTTCCATCTATAAACACCCACTACAAAGATCAGGAGTACCATGTCGCTCATGACGAATAACTTCTCTCAACATGTTATGGTACGAAAATACCAAATTATATCTACGTAAAGTGGCCAAAAAAACCCAACACGAGTTCAAAAATGTACCAGGGGATCAAATAAAAGTTACAGAAAGGTAAGACTTGCTTGAATAGAGTTCAAAAGCTACAGAAAGGTAACAATGGAGGAAAAAACAAAGAGGCAACAATTACCATCATAAGCTTGCTCGACTAGAGGACAGTTGTTAAGGGGTTATCAAGCCAAAATACACAGGATAGTAGGTCGTGTGGAGGTGGATAAAGGAAGTGGATGAAGACAGGCTAATAACCACCTATTAAGAGGGGTAATAGTTACCCACCTCCACCGTGCTGAGCTGGTGATGACCTCATATGAGAATTATAATTCCACTCCACCTATTATCCTCCCTTCACCACCCACCTTTCCCTCATTTTCTCCTTTGTTTTGAGCTCCATACCCCATAACAATTACCTCCAATCAAAGCGAGCCCTAAGCGGCGCGGGAATCATTACCCATGTCCCTGGTAATGCATTAGCTCTAAATGGCATTTGGACAGAAAGTGAAAAACAAACCTTCAGAAAATACTGATACATGCCGTTTGGTGTGCTGTGCGTCCATTCCACGCTGCAAATTAAAGAAGCCAGAATTAAAAGTCAGACTAAGAATAAAACAGCCAGCATTTGATGATGCTCGATCTACATAGAGGATGACTATGAAGAAGGCATACCCATCAAGTGGGTTTACAAAACCAGGGTAGTAGTCGCCAAAAGCCAATCTATTGATCTTGTGACTGATCTGTATAGGCAAGTAACATGAGAAAAATATCACCCTCAGGGATCATAACTTCATAAGAGAAATAGAGAAGGCGATTAAAAAGACAAAAAATTAATTAATATAATACCAGTACTTTACAAGCACTGGAGACTAAGAGGCGAATATGACTTACATTGAAACTATCCTTTTGAAATGCCAACAAATCATGGACTATAAAACCTGACTGATGAAAGCTTTTTCCAGGCGCAAAATGAAAATTTCCAGCCACTTTGTTAACTTCCAGAGACCCATAAATATTACATCCTTCGCCTTCTTCTTCCTTAATTTTCTGTAGAAAACCTTCCCTTTTACACTGCAAGTCAGAGACAAAGAACACAGGTCAACATGAAATAAAAAGAAGTCGACAATCCAGAAAACTATCAAACAAATTAGACGCAGGCTTTATGAGTACAGATTTGCACAAGGTCTGTTGTCCAATTGGCGAGCCAGCAAACAAGATTGCCTAGAAATATATAATTGTAGCTACTGAAAATTCAGAAATGAACAAGGACAAGACAAAGCCAAAAGCTGTGCAATCACACAAAACAGAAGCAAGCTTTATAAATACAAATTTGCACAAGGTCTGTTCTCTAATTTGCGGGCCAAAGAACAAAATTCAGAAATGAACAAGGACAAGACAAAGCCAAAAGCTGTGCAATCACACAAAACAGAAGCAAGCTTTATAAATACAAATTTGCACAAGGTCTGTTCTCTAATTTGCGGGCCAAAGAACAAAATTACCTTGGAATATATAGCTTGTGTAGCTACTGAAAACTCAGAAATGAAAAAGGACAATGCATAGCCAAAAGCAGGAATAGTTCCAAGATAAATCTAAAAAGGTAGGTTCCAATCCTTCCTATTGAGAACTTTAACCTAAAATTTATCTGAGGAACTACATAAGTACATATAGACATATAGTTGGACATCAGATGCCAGATGATTATAGTCATATACCCATCGACTAATTCAGTGTTTCGATTAATGTAACAAGATCTACTAACCTGGTCTATCAAATCAGGGTTCGATATTGCCCAGCCTTTCTTTGTGTATGCTTCACGAACATCCTCACAAGTGTTACAGCAATGATCATCTGTCTGCAATTACAACAAAAGGTCAATATGCAACCGAAGAAGATCATGTCTGCATAAATATAAAGAGTAAGCATATCCTTTTGTGAAGAGGACAGGACAACTTCTGAATATATAATAGCAAATGGACGAAAGTCCCCAACCTTCCCATACACCTTCATTTTAACAGTAAATGGCCTTACCCTATGATGCTCGAGCTTGGACACAAGTATCCAACACGGGTACGGATCCAAGCGTCAGATCTTTATATTCTCAAAACCAAGGACTTGGGGACACCTTTATGAAGGGTCTGAAGTCTAAAATTTGGACTCAGCTATTTTTCTTTCCATATTAACAATTTTTTACTTTTTTTTTTGTTCTTTATTTTCCCTTAGGCAGGTTTACATGGAATTAGAAACTAAACTCCGTAGTAAACTACACAGGTAATTCCTTATTATGAAGGACTACAGAGACTTAATATTACTTCCCCCAATGCACTCTCGCCCCACCACCTCTTAAATTAGTATCAGTTTCATTATGAAATCTCAGCTATGTAACCTGTATTTTCTATAGGAAAAGGGAGAAGATATATTACTAGTTCCCGATAGTCTACTATACCTCAGGTGAGAGATACTAGATTGGCCTTTTGGCGCCACCACTTGTGGGACAAAAAAGTTGTATATGTCGCACTAGGAGTGTCCATCCCAGTGGTCATAGTAACGGGATGTCACGGATTTAACAAACCACGACACGGCCAATGTAGCTATAATTTTATTAACATTGATTGAGTAAGTGACTTTCATTTCTTAAATTTTCAAATTTTAGATCAATTTTTATGTTGATTAATCTACTTTTTCAATCTCAGAGCCTCTTTACAAATGCGTAAAGTGCGTAACCATTAGCAAATCCACTCATTTACTGAACTATTTTCCAAAGAGTAAGTTCTTTGTCAAGTATTGCATTTTGATGTGTCATCTATTGCAGCCAAAACACGTCTTTTTTTAACAATAGAGCTATATGACAGAAAATTAACATTAAGGTAGTCTAGAATTCCGATATGTTATGGCACATTTTTGTACCATGCGCCCACCATAGAAAATAAAAGACAAGATTCATAGAGGAGACTTGAAAGAGATTCCGCGCTACAACAACAATGCCCTACTGCCTCAAGCCCTCAAGGGGTCACACAAATTGTGAGGTAGGAGGGGTTAGATGAACGCAACCTTAACCTTGTGTTAGCAACTAAGAAAAGAAATTTTTAGATGACCCAAAATGAAAATTTCGTCAATAGTTACATACAATTTGACGGCTACTTCACAGTTTTTTACTTTTTTAAAAGAAAAAAAAGGAGCAGCAAGTACAATAAGCTTACTTTTAAAAAGTGCGTCTTAAGTGTGCCTAAGGCGCACCTTGGATTAGTACAGGCCAAAACGCCTCAATACTTTGTGCACCTTTAGACAAGGCTCACCTAACGAGGTTCACTACTATGCACGTTCCATATCTTTTTCTTCCAGATCTTTAATTATACCGTTCCTTTTCCGATTATTCCTAACTTTTACTCCCTTACATATTGGCCAACTTGAAATTACTGGAAAGGTTATTGTTACCCAAAAAGTTAATTGATACCCAAAGTTCATAGCCAAAGATAATGAATCTCTTGCTCCAAGGGAAATGGAAATAAAAAAAATCCTATACTGAACAGCCATCTAAGTACGGAAGTCAGGCAAGATCATTCCAAGACACATTTCCCTATTATAACACGTATTTTTGAAACCAGGATCTTACAGATTTAAGATTGCTAATGCCTTCTAGAACTCCTAGATATTTCTATACGCGGAGCTCCCAACGATAAGAGTAGATTGAAACAAGACAACTATATATTTATTTTCAGAGAAATAAAATTATACAAAAATGGCATTTGAAATAGCATATAACTCCACAAAAAATGAAAAAAGGCAAACCTCTTCAGCACCATAACATGAGCCACAATAAGTTTCGTTATGTTCTAGTCTGCCACCATGTTTCTGCAGAGGCTTCTCAATCTGCACCATTGACGAATTGTTAGTACAAATGACAGAATGCAGAAAGTACAGAAATAGAAATTTTCACATCATTGAAAATAATCAGTGACCATGCATGATCCAAAGCAAAATAAGGACAAGGAAATGTCACCAGGAATTGACATTTTTCAGCCATTAGGAAAAGTGGAAAACAAGCTATCTTGGTTTTATAATGCGCAAGGCACGCCAAGACGATAAGGACTTGAAGCAATGAGGGAAAGGCGCACGCCTCTTTGACACGAGGAGCACTGTTTTTCACAAGTAAATAATATGGACATGGTGTAGTAGTGTGCTTCGCTAGTTGCACCGTATCTACAAGGTGCACTGACAAGTGTTGGGTAATGCCTTACAGGCCCTTGGGATTAAGAGCGCTCTATGCAATCTATATATTAATTTAAATTTTCCAGCGAAAGTGATATTTGATTTTTTCTGTTTTTGTTCCAGTAGTCAGCATGATTCTATGAAGCTATATCAGTTGTATTTTCTGGCTTTTCAGAACTTGAACCCTTTACAAGATACCTTAGACCAATCTACAACTGTATTCTGTTGTGCAGTTGTGCTCTTGTCTGGGAAGCCTTTTTGCTTACATATTCTGAACTTTGCAGACTTTAAAAAGGTGTGCTGAATTTTGTTGAACTTTTCTCAACTTTACTGAACCATGATCAAATCCCATAACTTGCGCCCCTCAAAGGAACATGAAAATAACTAATTTGGTGTTCAATAATAATTGTTCTTTTTTTCATGTGAGTGATGTGACCATTATACAATAGAGAGAGAAAGTTGCTATTTTAAAGGAAGAATGTGCAGCTTCCATGGTTGAGTTGGATACTTGCAAAAGGAGAAGTGTAATGTTACTTCTGAAGAGACAAAAATGGGGCATCAGAAATTTTACCAAAAAGTTGATGAGGTAACAGAATTAAAGGAAGAAACATTAGGAAGCCACTGATTTTTTTTGGCTTGTAAAAGGGGGGCTTAAGTTTCATCTTATAGAGGTAGACTGAGCTGAGCAATGGGTTAACCAAGTCACCTAGCAGCTTCATTAGCTGTTATGAAGGACTCGATATAAGTTATCTTATTGAATTCTTTTACTTCCAAAAAAAGAACAGAAAATCTCATGTGTTGAGAAAGATCGATAAGCAAAGACGAGAAGCAAGATGGGGAAGATAGAGGTGAAAGAGAAACAAACGGGCGAATCGGAGATACAGAGGAGTCGAAAAATAGAGATGGGAGAACCAGGACATCACAATGTGGTAGGGAGGCTCTGTTATGAGGCCACGAGAAGGGCGTTGGGGTTTAGATTAGGCAGCGATTCTCCAAGGCGGGAGGATAAAAGAAGGTAAGAGATCTGAGGAGAGAAGAATTTGGTAGGAGTATTTATATATATCAAGAATTAAGATATCATTCTTGTATGAGGAGGTCATATTGTAGTTGAATTGCTCTCAGACAAATTATGCAATACCGATAATACATCCTTTGTGGAGAGTATTACTATATGAGACACAACATATCAGTTGCTTCGTAAAGAATATGCAGTTTGGCCATAAATAGTGCAAATGATGGATTTAGTTACTACGGAGTATAATATTACTTTCACAAATTTCACACAAATCACATTCAAAATAACTACTAAAAGGTTACTAAAAACAGAAGTACATAACCTAAGGCAAAAATCAAATATGAGGGCTTCAACAATCAACACAGGTAATGTTTCGGATAGGACCATCCCGCGGTATGACAAACCTAAGGTAAGTCATGGCAAAACGAGGTGAAGAATTAAAGGTTAGAGATGAGCTTTTACATTTTCAAGTTAAAAAGTCGCCCAAAACCCGATAGCGCCACCGACTGCCGCCACGTAACCGCTACGGCTGTCTTATACCCTTCCCAAACCTTCTTCTTCACATGCTATACATTAATACTTAACAGTAAAAATCTCCAATAGGATCCTACACCCTGTTGTATAGTAGCATTATACAACAAGCCCATATATTATATATTAAACCATCTAAAGCCCAATAAAAATAAAAAAAACCTACCCATCTCCTTTTCCTCTATTTCTCTTCTTTGTTCAGTCGACAAACTCTCCTCTTTCCCTTCTCTAAATTTCTCTTAAACGATAATCGACAAACCGTCCTTCTCCCTTATTTTGATTCTAAAATGGTGAAACGGAAACAATTGACATCATCGTCAATGGGGAAAAACGCATTTAACAATATTTTGGGGAACGAGAAACAATTTACATTATCATCAAGAGGGAAAAATGCATCTAACAATACTTTGAGGTAAATTTCTACACCAATCATACGAGCTATTATTAAAAGAATACGAGTCACAAGATACGAGCACATAAGAATACGAGCTATTAAGATAAAAATACGAGCTAATGTTAAAATAATACGAGCTTAAAAGGATCACKAACTTAAAAATATGAGCACATAAGAATACGAGCTATTAAGATAAGAATACGGGCTAATATAAAAAGAATACGAGCTTCAACTATTTTCATACATTAGAAATTTTGGATAAAAAAATTTCCTTCAAGATGATGCTCACGAGTCACGTCATATGATTTGTTCTGCATAGTCAATTAATTATAATAATTTAAGGGAGAAGATGATTTATTAACTGGATGATGGAGGAAGATGAAGAGGAGTTAGAAAAAATGAAAGCAGTCATAGAGAGAAGAGGGATTAGATTGAAAATTGAATTACGTTACTCTTTTATTTTTGACAAAAGTAATTTAAAAAAGACTAAAATAACCTTGGATGTACAATAGCATTGTACATCCGGTTGTATAATCCATGAACTGAAAAATCTCACACTTTCCCACTCCCTCACCACTTACAAAGAAGTGTATGTCACCATCTTGTTAAAGTAGTCTGTCAGAGGTTCTCTTTTTTTTTTTTTTTTTTAATTGGGTGGCCTACAACGCCCTAAGTTCACTTGGGTGATTTGGCAAGACCTTATGTACAACTTGGGTGACCTAACATGACCTCAGTGCTTGACCTGGCTTACTGCTCGTCTCTTATTCTTCAGCTTCTCCGAAATGCAAAATTGTTTAAATTGCAACGAGACATTAAGCAGACTAAAGAATTCTTCACCTCAATAAAATCTAACACACACTTCTTCCAGCACAGACATCAAACTAGGAAAATCAACACCTCAAAAGTATCAGCCTTCAGCTACTAGATAGGTCAAACTCAATGGACCATCAGTCATCACTGGTGAATGAAGAGCAGGAAACATTTAGGGGGTGTTTGGTTCACACAAAAAATGTATGAGGTATGGGTTTGGAATGAGCCAAACCCATACCAAGTGTTTGTTTCACAAATACAAGGGTTTCATACCCATACCTCAAACCCATGAGGTATGGGTTTCTCATACCCAAGGAGGGGGGTGGGTATGAGATTGATACCCATGGGTATCAAATTAGAATGAACAAATATATGAAAACAAAAATATGGCATATTATAAATCCAATTTTTTATATACTTATTTCATTAAATAATTATTTTCATGATTTTATAATATTAAAAATTATTATTTCAAATATTTTATTTTATGCATTTTAACCTTAATTGAGTTTCAAACCCATACCACCCAAAATTGAAACAAACACAAGGTATGAGGAATCAAGTTCCAAACCCATACCACCCGGGTATAATTCCTGATTCCAAACCCATACCCGTGCACGAAACAAACGCCCCCTTATAAGCATAGCAACATAAGCAACATTTCTGGAAATTTAGTTTGGCACGAACAAATCAAGAGAATAGAATGACGAGATTCTAAAACAAATTGACATAAAACCAGCAAACCAAGTTCGTGGAGAAAATATATGTTGGTGCCTTCCAAAAATAGTCAGAGTGCTATCATACCAACCTTTGGAGCACCAATACCGTCCTGCTTTGATTCTATAACGTTCCCGTGTGAATCTATTCTTTTCTTGATGATATCATGTCTCTGTCAGAAAACAACAACAACCAAGACATCAAGTTATATAAAGACCATATCACACATCACATAAAAGACAAAGTATACTACCAGCTCAAAGCCATACAGGTTTCTGGTTTCTGCACTAGCTAAAATTAATTGTGCAACTAAAAAGTGAGTTTGTAGAGGATGATAGGGTTCTTTCCGTTGACAAGTATGCTAGCCTTCTCTTTTCAAAATTTATCATTTCTCATGACAAACGACAAAACGCATACGACCTCAACAACAAGAGCACAGACGAGTGGAGGAGGGCACTCGCAAATAGATCAGATAATACATTCACTAAAGAGGCTTACAGAAATGTGAACAAAACAACAACATTAGCTCAGTGCCTAAATGGCTCTTGCGAATCGCGGGGTAGGGGATTTTGGAGGGTTGGGGATGAAGGGTTCGGATGTACAGTCCTACCCTTGTGTTAGCAACACAAAGAGACTATTTTCGAATGACCCAAGATGAAAATTGCGTCCAAAATTACGGAAATGTGAACCAAATAAAAAGAAAGGGTAAAAGTAAAACACTGATAATATATATTAGCCAATTATTCAAAGCACATACTACATCAAGGTGTTGTTCTCCGCTAATATCCATAGCATCGATGCTGACAATCGAACAAGGCAATGCAGGGAACGTGACATCAAACTGCATGTCATCAGGAAGAAAAAACTTTATAAGTCTCGTTAATTTAGGAAGTATGAACTTAATACAAATTGCAAAAGCTGAGCCAGAATCCTGCACTCTAGAATATAAATGTAGGCATGAACAAGATCTTAAAACATTTACATTAATGCGCAGGGTTTCTCCTCTTGAAGTGTCCACTATAAGCTGGGTTTCCGTTACAGCATGCAAATATAGACCTACAAATATATTACACACATGATAGGTTATTAAAGCCTATAATTTTCTACTTCGATTGAAATGGAGAAAAAAAAAAAAGAAAAAAAAAAAGTTATCCATATTCCAGAGCTTGTCAAAAGTGAATGGCATATAAACAAATTTGAGCACAATATGAAATTGTGCCCTGCCACACAATATGAAAAATTTGAGAGACTCAAGGAATTAGAACTTTAGGAGTTATTTGACCCATATTACATTCCCACATATTCACCATCACAACAACAGTAAGTAAACAAAGGACACCTCAAATGTTTGATGACCTCTTGCCTTGCAAAGATTGACTCAAATCACAAATGAGAAGGGAGAAAAGAAGGTATGATCTCTAAACTTGATCATCAGAGTTAAATCACACAAACTGAGACCTCCGACTCTCCGACACGTGTCGGACACCGACACGTGTCGGAGTGTCGGACACGGCTATTTTGGGTGAATTTTCCTATTTTGTGGTCTAAATTGAAGTGTCGAAGTGTCGTGTCGTGTCGGACACCGACACGTGTCCGACACGCGACATGGCTGTTAAGTGAAGTGTCGGAGTAACATAGACTGAGACTCTTCTTTGCTATGGTAAACCACTTGCTGAAGATAACCCGGAAGCGTGCAATTTTGTCAGTACTTTTACGGTCTTAAAAAAGCCAAAGCTTGCCAAAGAAGTAGCTAAGCTAATGTATAATTAGACTTTAAAACTTGTAACCCGTATATTCTGAAACAAATAGGTTTTCTTAAATCTCCAAAACCAGAACTTTTAGGAAATTCAGAAACACTTATATTCATCCTCTAGGTAGGTGAAGAAAACCCCTCTGTTTTTGTTTTTTTGTTTTTGTTTTCTACATTGTACCCTTTCGCTTTTTAAAACATATGCGATACCCCTTTCTTTTATTTGTAACAACCAAACTTAACCCTCAGCCTCTTATTCGTCAACTTGCACCGTTTGCAGACCTGCATAGTGCACACTGGGCTTCGTTTTAGCTTATATGGCAATGAGTGGACGATGACGTGGATCCATAGCACTTCTTCCAATTCAACCACGTCATTAACCTACCAATTATATTTAACTAAGAATTGACTTTTGCTTACCTCCCCCCTTCTCCCGCCAACAACACCCTCAACCCCACCCACAACATCTCATGCCACCCTCACTCCCACCAACAGCCACCTTATGATACAGGTATCAAACTATGCTAAGGTAGCGACTGATGGCTCTAAAAGCGTGCATTGATAGTGTTTGCTTCCTGACCAATAATGTTTACAAACAAACAGTAAAAACATCATAACACTACATGCATGTAGCTAACCAAACTGGGAATCCTTACCCATGCATGCATAACTATATAGAACCTTTTAACCAGATCAGATACAGCAGTAGCTGCTCAAAGTCAGTTCCTCAAAACAGCTGTCATACATATACCGATGGGACAAAATCCACCTGGTGGTAGACTGATAGCCGATATCACTTCTACTAACTTCTAAGCACACATCCTAAACTGCTAATGAATATATATCCCCCGCCATACCAGGCAAATAGATAGCTCAAAAATCATCATTAAGCTCTAATCACATCATTTCGAAGTATTAGAACTTAGATGTCTTAATAAGCAAAATGACGATCACCACATGCACAAATTTACCTTCGCTTACTTTTCCCACAAACAAAAACGAAACATCTTCTAATTCAGATTTGTGACAATTTTGAATTTTTGGTCAACAGTCAAAATCTGGTAAAACGTTTAAATCACATTTCCCCGACTATAATCTGATTTGTTATACTTGTACAAATAGAATGTGTGAGACTATTAGCTGAAATCATATCTTGATAAAACATACATTAATTTCAATCGTTTCAAATTTCTACTCCATCTTACGAAGAACCCTAATTTTACTCACCTTGACCTGATGCATGCCACTTACAAGTTTCGACTACCAGGAATGACTATGCAGCTATGGCTGCTATGCATTATAGCTCAAACTTTCATATTCCCATATATATATAGCTCTGGTCCGAGCAATTGAGCTTAAAATTTTCGCAACTAGCATAAGAGTTGCAAAAAATAAAAATAATACTTCCAAGATTATTACAAATGTAGACCTATAGTAACTAGTAAGCTAAATAATGTTGTAATTACCAAAAAAACTGTAAATTACGCGCCAATCATCTTCAAAATCAATCCAATTCAAACAAAAACGACATTTTTGACTCATATCGTCCCAACATTTTATGATTGAATTATATAACTAAATATCCGCAATATAACCTCAATTACATACAATTATGCAAATGATAATGCAGGATCAAAACATAAACCACAAATCGGCATCTTAAATGCGCAATCGCCTGACGAAGCAAAAAATACGCAACATTTGTAGAATCAAACACAATCACACATCTGAAGACGAAAAAAACCGAAAAATGAATAAAATTGAGGAGAAATAGAGGAAAGTACGGAGTTCGGAGAAGAAGAGGAGAAACATGACGACGGAGGAAACGAGAGTGATAAGACCACCGGATAACGTCCTGCTGTAGAAATCCTCATTAATTTTTGGATACGCATCCAAATTCTTAATCTTATTGAATAATCCCTCCATTTTTATTTGATTTTATTGAATAATTATAAGAAAATAAATAAAAATGGAAATAGAGTTGAACTTTGATTGAATTGAATTGAAAGTTGATTCAATTCAATTCAATTTCAGTTCAATTTTGATTATTTCCAGCAGGAAGGCGAGATCGAAGATCTTCTCTCGTTTCTCTCTCTCTTCGTAAATTTATTTTAATTTTGATTTGGGAATAAATATTGAGGGGATGGGGTGAAGAGAGAAAAATAAGGGAAGGAGGAGGAGGAGTTGTCGCCGGAGAAGAGGGGTCGCTGCTTTGTCTCTGCTTTCGCTGGATCTCCGTTTTCTCTCTCTTTCTTATTTAACATAATATAAAGGATGTTTATTTTCCCATTATCATTTTACATTTTTACTCCAAGCTCATTTACCATATTACCCCTTATATTTCCACCCCTCCATAGGAATCCATAATCCGACCTTGCAAAACCAACCTTAACCGATTAACTAACCCAAAAAGGCTGACCCGAGACCGAAACTAATCTGAGCTACAACCCCTTAATGTGCCTTGAAACCCAAATTGACTCCACGCCTCCTAAACATGATTCGACCTTTGTTGATCCGGAACAAACCCAACACGAAAATGACGGCAAAACATAACTCTAACTGAACAAAAAAAATACTTGAAATGGTTAATTTAAATTGCAAAAGCACACAGTATATTATTTACGTTAAAATAAAGAATAATCAAAACTAAAATTAAAGTAGGTAATAATATTCATATACTTTGTTTCTCTCTTAAACATTGTCCCGGATCCGAAATTATTCGACTCACTTAATCCATGAATGACCCAACCACCATATCGAAACATATCAAAAGCCCGAAATGATCCGATCGAATAGACCTGAAAATGTGTCACACGCGAACTGGTTTGACCAGGATTGGATCGAACCCGTCCACACTGACTCGTTTGCTAGGTTTACTTAGATCTAGCAAAATTGACCGAACCTGATAAACCCGACCAGCCAATTGGAAACTGACCTAATAGAACCTGAAAATTAGCAACCGAAAACTGCCTGACTTGTTTGCAACTTGACATTCGATACAAGATGATCAGTAACCCTGAAACACGACTCGGTATTGACTCGATAAGATTGAAGAGCCGACAATTATTAAGCTTCATATTGAGCAATATGAAAGTGTCTTGGTGTTTACCTTGATGCGTTTGGTTTAATAACAAAGTAACTAAACAAAAATAATGGTCGAAAACTAAACTTAATGGTAAAAAGTTGAAGTGATATGATTAAGTAATTAGACCCGATAAGGAAGGTCGAGTGGTTCGATTCCTCCCTGATTATATACTCCCAAGTAGGCACAATAGTAGGACTTCTTACGGCGACTCAACCAAAAAAAGTATGTTGATCTAATTAACTTGAACCCGACACAACTCGTCCCGGCTAACCTGATTGCCATGTCTCCGACCCTCCTACCTCTCTTTGTTTCCTCTTTCCTTTTGTTTTGTGTCGACGAGTTACATTGTTACGATTAGTAATTTAGCGATTAGTTACATTAGCACGATTAATAATTCATCGGCTTTATGTCGATTAATTCCGCTTTATTTCACTTAGTAATTCGTCGTTTTAATTTTAGAAAAAAAATCTTTTGTTTGTGTCGGTCATATACACGCGATAGTCATTCAAAGCGGCCATTAATAGATTCAAGACACAAATACAAAAGGGGGGTTGGTTGCGTTAATTGTTTTGTTTATTCATGTTAATTGATGTTATGATTTGTTTTCCTTGTCGTAATGCTGAAAGCATTTTTTTTATTTCTTTGCTAATTGCATTTAGAAAGAGGTTAGAGTCAAATGTTGAATGGGAATTTATAGAAGATTAAAATAGACGCTCATCAAATATTGTCAGCGATTCAAAGTAATGTGTTAACGATCTTTTAAAATAAACTCAGCCCATACAGCGCGGCCCATGTAAGAAACCCTCGATAATCAGTATATATAACAACCCACCACTCTAACTCTTAATATTTCCGTCTCTCCCTTTCATCTTCATCCTCACAGAGTCACAGATTACAAGAGATTTATCTAATTGTTTGTTTTCATAGGTTTGATTGTTTCAAAATCGCAAGAATCCTTCAATACATTTATTTTCTTTGTTTTCTCGTATTAAAATTGTTTGATTTTATTTGCGAGGCCAAGGATTAGAAATTAATTGTCCGTACCATCTGAAGATCTCTGTAACAAGAGATCCTTTTGATTATAAACCAAGTACCAATTTATGAGGCCTTCCATCTTATTTTTCTGATTTATTTAGTTTTATGATTGATTTGGCGATGATGTTTCAAAGTTACCATCAAACTCTGAAAGCTATTAAGCTTTTCCTTGATGTCAAACTATAACTTACCCTGAAGCCTTTCAACTCCGATTACTCTTTCCGTCTCAGTCATTTGTTTACGTTTCACTTTCATTGAGGAACCCTTAATTAAAAGGGGAAATTGGCAATACATTAGAGTCTCTGATGTGCATAGATTTAATAGCGTTTTCAGCGCTGTACATTGCCTAAACTAATTAGGAATTGAGATTCTGGCATTTTCCATTTATTTTCAATGGTTTGTGCATTCAGATGTTTCTACATTCTTTTTTACCTTCATTCTTTTTAAAGTTTATTTTTAATTAACTAATTACCATTTTTATTGAGAGATGGAGATGATGATGATTTCCCCAGATGAACGACGTTGAAATAACTGAGCTATTTAGTTTTCTCTTTTGAGAATCCAAGCCAGATATTCTGATCCTCTCTTTATTTCTTCGTATTATTTCTTATTAAATTTAACCTATTTTTAATCATAAATATTTACTTTTTTATACTCTATTAAATTGCCTATCTTTAATATAGAAATGGATGTGATGACTATTTCCCCAGATGATCGACGCTGATTAAACTGAGCTATATTAACGATTCCTTTGAGAATCCAAGCCAGTATTCTGATCCATGTTTTTATCAATTGAAATTTGAATATTAATTGTAAATAAGGCTTGATAAAGGTTAAAAATGTGACGAGAAACCGTTGATGAGTACTAGGTATGAGTACAATGTTCGGCTATTCGGATGTAAACGGTTGGCCAAGACACTATCTGGCCAAGAGGTTTTTCCATAAACAAGGATTGAAGCCTATTCTCTTGGGGCAAGAGTTTGGTAGCACTAAAACGGATATAATACAGAAACGTGATATAACGTCCCATGAAATTTAGGACACGGTATTTAATATTAAATCTAAATTAATGATGATAAAACTTGGCCTAGACTACATGTAATTTTTATTTCCCATCTAAATTCATCTTCTAATTAATCTCTTTTGAGGCATCCACCTCAAATGCCATGCATGTGTGACTAAATAAATGAAGAAAGTTAGACACACTTTAATAGGCGTCGGTACGTTTAGGCTTGTGTTTGATGCGTACTGAATATGGGATGGTTGATTATGAGGGGCGTCCATACTAATTGTAATTAAGGAGTCTATTAGAATTGACCCAAGTGAAGGAAAGTCACAAATTGACTCAAGTGGAAGCAAATTGACCTTGCAATTGA
>VHZZ01005298.1:23421-34077 GCA_009801015.1 Silene noctiflora
GGGTTTAAGTGGGTCAAGGTCAATAAGGGGAGATTAAGGCCTAATATGCAATTGACCCGATTAACTTGACTTGTTGCTTGGGGATGGTCTTAGGACAAAGAGGTTTTCCAAGAGACAAGAATTAGGAATGCGGATAACCACCACACCAAATTCACTTTACGGAAATGCTTATTACATTGAGAGCATCCGCAAAGGTGGACAACCAACCTTCCCATATACCCTCTCTCTCCTCAAATGGCAATCCTATTATTGCACACACCTTTCCAATGAACGAGGCTCCTCTATTAGTAGGGAAGGTCTCCATATAGAAAGCAATGTATTTTGTGTTGCTTTTGGGGAGGCTTCTAAATCTTTGGGTGTAAATTAATATTGTTTGGGAACCCTTTGTTACATAGATATTGATATGAATTGAGGAAGGTAAATGAAAAAGTGGTAGACGAATAAGAAAAGGAAATAGAAAATTTGGGAGCCTCACCTGCAGATGCTCTTGCTTTATTCATTCTTTAATATGTAACACAATATATAACACCTGGTTGTCTGTTACCAGTTACCACTCACTCTTCAAATCATCCCTACCTACCTTACATAAAATACAAAAAGTGGTTGACATTAACACTTCAATAGTCCCAAAGATCAAAAATCTTGATTTGTTGCTTTAGTTTCCTGTAGCAGTGTTTGAACAATCGAACAAAGCTTCTAATTTTGCCTTTAAAATATGTTGGCAACTTGTATCAGCTCCCATTTCTCATATTTAGTTGTTGATTTGAATGAGTATACTTGTAGCCTGTATTCTGTAGGGTTGTGCCTTTAAGGTTTAACTGCTGTATAATTTGACTGAAGTCTCTAATAATTTGAGGTTGTTTCCTGGTATATCTCTGACCCTTGAACCATTCTTGTAGATTTTGAATGCTGGAATGTAGTTTACCTCCTCTGACTTTGTTAAGTATGGATGATCTTCCACCTCCACCTGGATTCAGAATTTTTTGATTACGATAACCCGTAAAAGGAATTGTAAGTCGAATTATCTAGAAACATTTTCGGTAGAGTGGTGTCCGGGAGTAGGCGGAAGTCTTTGAGAGATTTTAATTAAACAATTCGAACAATGCTAATTCAACTTTAAATCAGCTAACCTTGAGAAAATTGATGGATGGAAATCTAGGACAAACTTGTTCCAGGAGTGGAAGAGACATTTCCTGGTTGGACTTGTTGCAGAACAGCACCACAGACATCCCTGTTGCAAAATATTTCAACTTCTGGTTAGAAAATTATAGTTGTAGATCAGATGTTCACTAATGAAAGAAAAAACATCATCATTTTATCCTCGGTCTCAACAAATCAGTTTATGTTTACTTTTAAATCGGTCATGCTTGTAAAAATGTAAACTATTTGACGAGATGAAACGAGTAATTAAACCGTTTATTTTATCACTCTGTCTCCACAAATTAGTTTATGTTTACTTTATTTTAAACCGGATAGACACGAGTATAAGGCACCTGGTGAGGTAATCAGGTGTCTGAAACACTCAATGCTAGAAACCAATATAACTTCTGGCCCAAACTTCATGTCTTTGACATCTTCACCACATTGCTTCTTAAGCTGAATCTTAGCGTCAAATAAAGCCCGGCCTACCTCCTCATCCCCTGGCTTTTCTCGAATCAAAATTTCGTAATCTTGAACCGAAGCTTCCCACCGGCCCAATTGCCCATTGCAATGAGCACGGCGCAGCCTGGCCTTGCTGTAAGAAGGCTGGAGACTGAGAGCCAGTGTACAATCTTCCAGGGCTTTCTCGAATTGGCCTAGTTTAGAACGAGAAGCTGCTCGATTACATAGAAGTACAGAGTTATATGGATTATACTCCAGTCCTTCACTATATACATTGCAAGCTTCTAAGAACTTTTGCTCCTTAAAGAGCTTGTTTCCCCTTGACCTTGCTAAAGACATAGACTGTGTTATGTTTAGTATATTCCGTAAATCCTTGTCGCCCGGATTGACTTGGAGACCATTCTGTGCTGCAGTGATGCCATCTTCAAACCTGCTTTTTCGTTTAAAGTAAGGTACAAAATCTGTCAATTATCAACTGCACTAGTATATCTTAGTCACTTAACATACAAATAAGGTCAGAGTTATTGAATTAATGTCTGAGGTCGTAAACGACTCTGAAATATCAGCAAATTGAAAGAACAACAGCACTAACCTGCCAACTGCAGTACAAACCTGTGCATCAATCAAGTACACATAAGTGCTCCTTTCTTGACCAAATATTCGAGTATAAGAATCCATGTCGAACCCAGGTTTTCGCCTCAAGACTGCATATGCTTCGTCGTGCCTGTGAAGATTCAGCAAGGCTTGGGCTTGAAGTGCATAGACCTAACTTGTCAGAAACAAGGAAAAAAAAGTACACCCATCAACACAAAAGTTTTCGGAGTCTAGAAATGGAACTTGATAAAGCTTAAAAAGCGATCATTAAATCATTTAAGTAATTAGGACCTGTAATGCAGAGTCGGCACCAAGAGCTAAAGCATTCTGAGTTTGTTTAACTAAAGCTGTCCAATCCTTATGTTGCTTGGCAGTAGTACACTTGCTAAGAGATGTTTCCAGAGCTTTGGCTTGATTATACTCCACAGAATTAGCTGTGCTTCCTGAGTGACTGAAATGATTTAGGGCTTCCTCTGGACACCCAAGTCTACAAGGCCGAAAAAGTTATTAGATTTCAGTTTTTGCTTTTTGTAAAGGTAGGACAAAACAATGAAATTATCAGCGTTACTTAAAACGACCCAATATAGGTAAGATGTATGTATGCGTTGAAGAAAAAAGACGGTTTCTGGATGGCCTGCGATGTGAATTTCTTCAAAAATTAATGGACCGATACAAAAAATTTGGTGAACCTTTTTGTCGGGTAACTAGTATCCTGTGAGACCGTCTGACATAGAAAATGCAAGACATAATTACATTCATACAGTATAGGATGACAGTGTAGATTACCTGAAATAAAGCATAGCAAGACGATGATGAGCTCGTGGATACAAAGGATCAATCTTCACGGCTTCCTTACACGCTACGACAGCTTCCAAGAGCCGACCTAGAGCCGTTAAAGCCGCACTCTTGTTGCTCCAGTAAGCGGCCATGTTTGAATCCAAAGCTATTGCTTGATTATACAACATCAAAGCCTCCTCATATCTCCCTTGCTTATACGCATCATTCCCCATGGATTTTAACTCCTCAGGGTCCAACTTCATATGACCTTGAACCCGTGTTTCTTCGCTATTTCGCCTTAGTATATTACCCATTGTACCCTTGCATTCCAAATTCTTTGTAGACATTTTAGGACTTGATAGACTCTTCCTAGGTGAATTTTCATTTCCATGGTTTTTTAACCCGCTTATTTGGGGTAATTTCAGTATATTTCCTGAAGAAACTCGCAGAATTGCCGGGTTTTGAGAATGATCAGTCCGAATTTTACTAAGCTTATTACCATTTTCAGTTTGATCAATTTTGTTTACCTTAACAAGTGCTAGATTGCTAGACGAGGAAGACGACGACGAAGATTTTGACCGGGTGATAGTAGTAACATTAGAGTTTCTTGCAGTTTTAGAGACTGAAATTCTTGGACTAATAACAGTAGAATTATGAACTTTGGTTTCAAAATTCCCCTGTTCTTGTTTGGACACCTTTTGAGCTGAACTCTTTGTGTGGGCATTTGTTGAATCAACACAAGGTTTCGAAACCGAGGTTCTTGGTTTAACATCAGAATTATGAACTCGGTTTTCATCAGTGACCTTTTGAGTTGCATTTTTGTTTTGGGTATTTGTTGAAGGAAGAGAGGCCTTTCTTGGTCGGAATTTTCGACGTCGAATGATTCCTCCTATGAACCCACAGCCATGATCAGGCTCAACCAAGATTGTGCCCATAGTATCACTATAATGTTGTAGAGCTTTTAGTAGAAGAAAGTAAATGAAATTTAATGAAACAGGAAAAATAGAATAGAGAAAACTTGTTAAGTGATGAAGAAGATAAATATTATATAGAGTTTGTTATTCTGGGTGGCTTATCTGGTGTACCTGGTTTGCAATCTATCACGTAACTAGTGCGCACCAAAGATAGCGGTTGCGGGTTCTTTGTTACAAAAAAGAATATTATATAGAGGTAACTTGAAAGTGAAGGGCATTGTATATGAAGCTTATTGTCTATAATGTGTAGAACTTTAAGTATTTTTACTTCAAAGTTTGGAGTGGCAATCAAGGAAAGGAACAAACTTTACTACCAAATTTTGGAGGGTAAAGGATGAAGGTTCTTTTCGAAAAGGATTATTGCCTAATTGACTATTAATTTTTTTGATTAAAGGCATTTTAATATTTTGAATTCAAGATAGTGATCTTATGTACCCACTACGATACATTTCTTATACTTCATACCAATCCTACCTAAGTGTATGATGATTGTAGCTGATGTTAACTTTTTTTCGTTTTTAATTAATCGGAACGGTTTAGTATTTTTTAACTTTAAAATACGATGAAGTAAGGATGGAAATAGGTTTTTCTTATCAATTTAATCATCGATACAAATTTTATTTTTTACCTTTCAAATACGATGAAGTAATGAAGGAAAATGACAGGTTTTTAGTCAATTCAATCATCAATATAAATATTATTGTTTTTCAAATACGATGAAGTACGGAAAGAAAATGACCGGTTTTCGGTCAATTCAATCGTCGATACAAATTTCATTTTTTACCTTTCAAATACGATGAAGTAAGGAAAGAAAAAGACTTGGTTGTTAGTCAATTCAATCATTGATACAAATTTTATTTGTTTGCTATTGTAATGAACCTATTGGTATTTTCACAAAGGGGTGAAAAATACTCAAATATGTTATTCCCACTATAGAATGATTTTAAAAATGACATGATGCCGTATGAATACATACTTATTTAAGTTATTAAATATTTTCTTTTTAAAATTCATTTACTCTTGTCGCGGTATCATCATTAATCATGAGTTAACTATCAAGACAACTATAAAACACATTTGTATTATACGTAACTAGCTTAGATCCCGCGCAATGAATGCGCGGTATTTATTGAGTTTTTATTTTTATATTACTTAATTATGTTAGATTAACACTTAATTAATTTTTTCATATTTTACATCATTATATTTTGATATAAGAAAAAAAAAAATTAAATTGTAAAATTATTCAATAAAACTGTGTAAAATTGAGCTGTACAATAACAATGGTATCTTCATTTTTCTTGTTATTGTAATTTGTTTCGAGAAAAAAAAAATTAAAACTGAAAATTAATTCAAGAGAATTGAGTAATATGTTGAAATGTATTTTTGTAAAAAGTTTTTTTGTTATGAAAGTAATAAGAGTCTAGTCATTCTCAAATAATAGAATCAGTAAAAGATTTAATAATTTATAGTTTTATATTATTTATATTTTAATTAAAATATTGTAGTTTAGTGTTTGGTGAAAAATATATAATTTGATGAAAAAATTAATTTTAATGGAAAGAATAATATAATGAAATACATCATAATAATTATTAGTTCTTTTATTTAGTGAATACAATAGCTTCCTTATTTAAAAAATGCTTTTTGGTGGGAAAATTTATGATTTCACTTATTCTTTTAGTAGATAGGGGATGTAACTGTTGCATAACCATTTAAACTAAACCTATCTATTCTGAAAAAAGGTAGATGTATGTGTAATATTATTTATTTTTCGTAAAAAAATACATGATAGGTTTGTTAGCCGCACTAATCAAAGTACTTATGAAACAATTAGCTTAAGTTAATACAAAAAGCGTCCTACCAACAACAAGACTTGCAACAAATCATTTGGTTGCTAGCCGCTAAAATAATTCAACTTTGGTATTTAGTTGCCTAATCCTGGGGATAAGCTATAGATAATAACTCCTGAAAATTATGGAGCACATCTCCCCTAATGTGGTTCCTCTTTAATTTGTATTTGATGTTTCTTTTATGACAAATTCTTATCTTAGACAGATTATTTCCGTCTGAAACTAAGATGGAACAAATATCACCATTTTACTGTAAAATGTTACCATCAATCTTTTTGTTAAAAAGTGATAACTCTAATTATAACATTTTATGATTAAATGATTACTTTCTATTAAAAATTATTAATATTTACTAGTTTTAAAATAAAACCCTAAAGAGACCCTAGTTGTTTAATTTATAATATTGGCGGCAGGAAAAAGAAGAGAAAATAAAGAGGGTACAAACAAATATACTGTCTAATTAATGGAGGACACTAAGGAAGTGATAATAGTGTAATTTAGTAAAGGAAAGGAAGATAGACATGGACCAGTAGTTGGTATTGGTATGAGTCAAATAAAAAACAAGTGAGTTTATATTATTAGGTGGTGAATGGTGATGCCGCATTCTCTTTTCTTAGTCGGTGCCGGGTGGTATGCTGGATTGGTGGTAACTGTTAACAGATATGATATTCGACATTCTTAATTTGACTACTATATTTATTGATTGTGTGCATTACCAACCATGCATGAACCATATTAATTCCAAGTTTTAGTGAAAGTGACAACTTTGTATACTTATGGTGATATTTATCAAAATACCTAAAATGAATTGTTATATATATACACGTATTCATATAATATTTGTACGTAACTTTATACATTTATTTTAAGTTGAATTTGAAAATTGTTTGAAAATTGTTGAGGATATGCGACTAGTAAATTGTCCACGTTAGGGACTTGGAGACTCGTCGAGTTGGGAAGGACAAGAAGGGGTAAGTTTTTAGTTAATATTATCCTGAATTTTCCTTAAATTATTACCCATTTGTCTTGCCACTTAGAGTTGGGTTAGTCAGGATATGTTCAAGAAGGGCAAAGAGGAACCAAAGAACGAAGAAGATGAGGTGCGAGATACGCGTGATCGCACGTGTGTCCCCTCGATTCGTGTGGATGCTTCTATGGCATGGGTCGCGAGTTTCTGGTTTGTTTAAGGAAACTGGCAAGTTTCAAGTCTTTATTTCCTAATTAGTGTAGGTCTTTTGTCTACCGTGGAATAATCTATACAATGATCCAAACTCTATTCTTGGATAATTTAGAGATAGAGAGAGAGAACACATAAAATAGATGGCCGATTAGTAGTGAGGTTTCTTGTGAGAAGAAAATTCAATTTGTTCCGGACTGTTATTGTTGGGTGTTCTCACTTTGAAAACCGGAGGAGTTGATTCAGATCTTGGTTTGGTGGCTTTAAAATCGTCTGTTTTTTATCTTGTTGTTGAGTTCTTTGCGGGTTGAACTTGATTTAGAGCAGTCTCTTTTGTCCCTTTAGATTACTACATTTTGTTGGTAAAATTAGGTAGTACTTTTGGCTCTAGTTGTTAGGTATTGAGCAAGTGTATACCGATTTACAATTGTACTATTATCTCCATAATAGTGAAATTTACACTCCTTTCAGAGTTGTAGGGTGGAACTGTGGAAGTAACCAATGATTTTGTTGGTTAACCACGTAAATTTTTGTGTCAATTTTATTTATTATTCACTAATTATGACTTTTATCACCTTAATCAACTAACTATTGGGTAATGAGATACCTCTGTTACAAGAATGAGCATCAATGCTCGACTTTTAATTCGGAATTTTCGCTTCCGCATTGTTTTTTAGGCGTTATTTAGGTTTGTTGATTTTCTGGTGAAAAGATGTCGGGAGCGAGTGTTTTTAATGTTGATAAGTTCATTGGGAAAAATAGTTTTGACCTAGGTAAAAGCCTTACTTAAACAGTAGACTGTCTAGTCCATACCATCAAAGGCAAAATAAGAGGTTAAGATAGATGATGATGAGGATGCTGTTTATATTTTACTTTACTTGCGTAATTTAAATGTTAGATAGTTCCTTTATTTTATTAGTTTCTTTTCCAAATTCTTTTGAGACTTTTGTGAAGTTGTTTGTGGTTGGTAATAAATATTTTCTAGCCCTAGAAGAGATGAGGTCAACGCTTCACATTGAGGATTTGCGCTGAGTAGCGTCTGGTAGTGTTGTAGACAAAAATTCGAATGAACTTATTGTTAAATTAAAGGGAAACGCCAAGTCTAGGGGTCCTTGTAAAGGTGTCTGAAATTACGACAAAGAACTCAGTCGCTGGAAAGATCAGTGACCTAGGTTTAAAGAAGTTGGTGTTTCTACTGTTGCACAAAAGGTGTAAAGTACGATTCCGAGGAAGATTATGCTCTCGTTGTTGATGTTGCTTTACCTTCTTTGGATAATTGATTTTGGTTTATTTTATGTGTCGTTTTAGGGAATCTGATTCGTATGAAGTTTCAGATGGAGTCGATGTTGCCATGGGTGACAGGTTTATTTGTGAGGTAGTTAAAGTTGAGACTGTTCGAGTTAGGTTATGTGATTGTAACACCCCCTTCTTACCCGGATAAGGTAATCGGGAGATGTTGCCGTTTCATTTTCCCGACGCAGTGAAATCGGAATTATGAATTAGAAACATTTAATATAAATGACAAGTTTAGTGGATACATACATGATAAATGAATAACAAAAGTGAACTATACGTTATACAACTCATCTATCGACTACATCATCTATGTAACTCGCCTCCAAGGCTCGGAACTCGTCTCGTCTCCCGCGTAATACCAACACTACCTCTAAACAACTGTTCCCCCATATGATCGAAAATATCATATTGATCGACACAGGCCACCCCGGAAATAGGTGACAATTTACACATCTAACACACTGTCAGATTCATTATATAAATAGTCATACGAAGACAATAGACATGGATATGAAATGCAATATGAATGCACAATGACAAGTCTCCAAACATCATAACACTGCAACCAACACTGCAGTACGAGGAACACACCCACGACACCCACAACCCGGTGACGGCACCGCTGTAACACCCCAATACACCAAGGTACCTTAACAAGGCCTACCCCAATGTACGAAGGTGCTATCATCTTGGTTTTCCGAGGTAGTATGCATCATAGTAACCATAATGAAACAAGTTTTAAATAAATAACATTAAAGAAAGAAACTACAAACTCAAAGGTTACATGTCTCAAATCCAAAAAGATGATAACAAATATAAAGTGACAAAACATTTATCTCTGCGGAAGCTAAACTACAACTGGTGTGATTCAGCCCGTCCAATCCCCGCAAGCTACATCAATGATCATCACCTGCTAAGCCAACTGCTCGCCATCCTCGAATGGGTCACCACAGTTTTGAAAACATGATACAGAGTTAGTCAACTGCATAACCAATATAAGAAATCACAAATACACAAACTAATACACAATCCAATCCAAACTGTAGTAACCATCCTCTAAACTCCAAAAGTAACCAGTAACCGACTACACACGGAGCCGTGTAGCCCTGCCAGGTTACCCATCACAACAGGTAACCCTTGCCGCCAGTGGAGACCGCAGCTGTACCACCTAAGCCCCGTTCATCGTAACGAGCGAACCCAACTCATTAATGTGCACATCCCCCTTGTGACGAGAGCCACAAGAGGCGAACATGAGGTTGGAACTATCTCCCGAACATGGTCCCAAGACAGTAACCAATCAATAGTATAATCACAATCACAATGATAACAGTGCCAATCTATCAATCACAATCACATCTTATAATCACTTATACAACCAAATGAGTAGGGAAACCCTACCTCTTCACAATCCATTATACCGAAACCAATCATACAAACGCACAACAAGTAACACATCGTCACCTACAATACGATAATCAACAATCAACAACACATACGATGACCAACACTCTAAACCCTCAAAACACCCAAATTAGGGTTTGTCAAAACCCCTAATGACAACCATTAACCGACTAAGAAAAATGTTAAGAGACTTACCGGCGAAATCGACACGAAAACGAGATTCAAAGACTCACTATCGATCAAACCTAGCCTTGGAAATGATTTTGATAATTAGAGAAGCTGTGTACGTGGTTTGGGTTTTGAGAAAGTGATTAGAAACAGATTTAGAAATGCTTAACACGCCCTTTATACTCCTATAATTATCTTAATCAAAACCGCAGAATATAACGTAACTGAACCGGGCACTCGGTCGAGTACACGACACATGACCGAGTACGCCACACTCGATCGAGTGCTCACAAAACAGAAGCATGACAAAAACCACCACACCAGCTACTCAGTCGAGTACCTCATACTCGACTGAGTAACCTGGGACCAGAAATCTGGTGTATTACAGTCTTCCCTCCTTAAAAACGAACTTCGTCCTCGAAGTTCAAGCTCATACCTTCATAACATGCACAACTACCACTCTGCTATCCAACACCACTCAACTCTCATCTTTCATCCTCGACACTAACTCACTTAACAACACTGCTCACAACATAGCATCAACCATATAATTGTCTTATCTAATTCCACTAATACAATCCTTCGAGTGAGAACGACTACAAAAATGAAATGTCACATTCTACCACCCTTAAAATGAATTTCGTCCTCGAAATTTACTCACACTCATAACCGTCACCACCCAAAACCGTCAATACTATCACAACCATACCTACTGATAAGCTTCATTTTACCCCGCATTATTCCCTTATTCCGAATCGATTTTGTGTCCTTAATCGTATAAAAGCTCACTACTTTCACTAATTTGTAATAATTA
>VHZZ01005301.1:43713-67303 GCA_009801015.1 Silene noctiflora
ATTTTTAAAACTTAAATTTTAAATTGCGGGTGTTACACCCTACCTCTCAACCACCTCTACCACCGTCACCATCCCTTGCGTCCTCCCATGAACACCACAACTACCCCATCGTTGTTCACCCAAGACCACCCCAGTCGACCAACATCAACCAGCACCCTCAAATCCGTATCAACCACCCCAACTCCCTCCTATCACCATCCCCTACATTCGCCACCGCCCCTAAAGCCCGACTACTGTCCCTATCCGCCCCTACCTTTCCGCGACCTTCTATTACCGGCACCCTTCACTCATCCCTGCTGTAGCGACCAACCACCAGCGTACCATCACCAAACCCTAATTAACCCAAAACCATATAAGTCCATAAAATAAATTGCTAAAATTATGGTAAAAAAAACATCAATTTATTTAATAATTTACAATTAACAAATCAAGCATATCGCTATGTTCAAATTGTCATTCAGTATTGAAGGAATTGATTTATTTGAGAAATTGAATGGTTGGGATAGAGAGAAATTGATTTACTGTTTTTTCTTAGTCAAAAGGGGCAAGGGGTATCAAATGGAAATTATTGGGTAAAAAGTACTAAGATGAGTAAAAAACGTACTACGAAAATAAATTACGTAATTATATTGAAAGAATAACAAAAATTAAGTCACTTTAAATTTTTAATAACTATATTATTATTAAAGATCATAAATTTTATATAAAATTTATTTTTTAATTGTGTTGTAATTAAAGTACTAAAAATAATAAATTTTTGATTACCTTTTCAAATAAAATATAATATACTCCGAACAATCCAATTCAATCTACTCACTCTCCTTTTTCGAATAATTCAATGTATTCATTTCCTTTTTTGCAAAAATTGGACCAGCATACCCTTGATAGAATTATTTACACCAAAATGCCATCAATCACTTGGCTCATTCAATCTATCCCATTAAATCAAATGATGACCGTATTTAAGACATTTTACCATAATCAAGTGACGTTTTTAAAAACGTGTCCAATTTGGGCTGAATTAGTGGGAGTATAAATATCAATATTTTAATAAAAATATTGATTTATCTTTAACCCTAAATTAAGTCATTTTGGATTTGGGTTACAAGGCTTACGGGCAAGATTTTGCGAGTCTTCCTGATACAGTTAGGGAATTCTGTTATGAATTCTGTTAAATAAAGAGTCAATTAAGGAAAGTTGTTAGACAAATAACCGAATTAGTTACTTGCTTAGCTGTCAAAGTAACAGAATTAGTTACTTCATTGAGCAAATACTATAAATAGGCTGTCTGTAAACAATTATGAATCATCCTCAATAATAATACAATTCTCTCTCTAAATTCTTCTACCTCTCTCTCTCTCTAAATTCTATTCTCTCAATTCTCTCGTCTGACACCATTGTTGGACCTTCATCGCCATTGAAGTAAGCTTGATACAGCTGAACCAAGGTTCCTGTATCATTGGTATCAGAGAAGGTATCCTGGCGCCAACACGCAGCAAAGCAAAAATGGAGAATCAAGTGAAAAATTTACAACAACAGTTTCAAGATCAAGCAAAGAAATTGGATGAACAAGCTCAGCAAAATGCTCAATTATGCCAGAATATGACGCAAATGATGAGTATGTTCCAGAATCTGCAGCAACAACTTCAACAGGGTACTGGAATTCCTACATCAGAATCTTCTAATGGATTGGCCACGGCAACCAGACATCTAGGGTTTGTTCCTAAACTCGAATTTCCCTCTTTTGATGGTACTGGTATTGTTACATGGGTACAAAAATGCAGTAGGTATTTTGCATTATGTAAAATTCCTGATTCTCAAAAAGTAGATTGGCTTGTTTGAATATGGTAGGAAAGGCTGAATTATGGGCTTCCAATTATTTGTCCATTCATAATAATGTTGCTTGGGAACAGTTTGTGATTGATCTATCTGCAAGATTTAGGGATGATCTTAGCTATAATATAGTTGAAAAATTTAATAAATTGGCTCAAACTGGAACAATTACTGAGTATATTGATGAATTTGAGGGTTTAAAGGGATTAATGCAGCAAAAGAATCCATTATTGCCTGACAATTTCTTTTTGGAAAGCTTTATTGGAGGTCTTAAGCCAACTATAAAGCCATTTGTTAGAGCTTTTAAGCCCACTAATATGGCTGATGCTATAGAATTTGCTAGATGCCAGGAAGATGCAATTCAGGCCAATTTGTCAAATAAAATGCATTTTAATAAGCCCTATAATTCTTTTTCGAAACAGACACCACAATTACCTCCATTATTACCAACACCAAAAATTGCCCCTCTCAAAAATAATGTGACCACCTACCCACCAAAATCAGGGCAAAGAAATTATATTCCTGCTAGTGTCAGGGCAGATAAAATGGCAAAAGGAGAATGTTACTATTGCAACCAACCTTGGGATAAGAATCATAAATGCTCTTTTAAAGAAAAGCAGGTCTTTACTGTGGAAGTGCAAGGCTGTGAGGAGGACACTGAAATGGAGGAAGAGGAGATAGTGGAAATAGAACCTGTAGAGGAGCCTTATATTTCTGTTAGTGCTTTGTCAGGAAACCCTGGTTATCAAACAATGAGAGTAGTGGGCTTTGTTAATAAAAAGCCAATCCACATTCTCATTGACTCTGGCAGTACGCATAATTTCATGGATGTAAATCTGGCCAAACAATTGGGGTGTAAGGTGGATAAAATTGCTCCTCAAGCAGTAACAGTTCACTTGGCTTGTCAGAGTATTTGTAGAGGGTTCAGTTGGGTACTGCAGAATCACACCTTGGTGACTGATGCATTACTCATTCCCTTGGGTGGGTGTGACATGGTATTGGGTGTACAGTGGCTTAGCACCCTAGGGCCTGTTCAGTGGGATTTCAAGAAGCTCATCATGCAGTTTCAGTTACAGGGAGAAACTGTGACCTTAAAGGGGGTTCATACACAACGGATTAAACTTATTCAGGGAAAGAAAGCTGATAAATGTGTAATGGAATCCACACAGTTATGCTTCTTGCAGCTTATCCCAGACACATTGGCAGGACTGTCACCTTCCTTGGATTTTGATTGCCATTCATTAACAGCCAACACAGATAACCAACATTCGGTTTTAGGTCAACTGTTGGAGCAATACAGGAGGGTGTTTGATGAACCAAAAACCTTACCTCCAGTCAGAGGGATATTTGACCATAAGATACCTCTAATTCAGGGGTCAGAACCAGTGAGCATAAGACCTTACAGGTACCCTTTAGTAAAAAGGGACATAATTGAGAAATTGATTCAAGAAATGCTTGAAAGTGGCACTATCCAGCCTAGTTCCAGTCCTTTTGCCTCTCCAGTAGTCTTGGTGGGAAAGAAAGATGGGACTTGGAGACTTTGCGTGGACTATAGGGAATTAAACAGAAAGACAGTAAAAGATAAATTTCCTATTCCTGTAGTGGAGGAGTTGATTGATGAGTTGGCTGGGGCTACCATCTTCTCCAAGTTGGATTTACGGGCTGGTTACCATCAGTTGAGGGTGCATCCAGATGATGTGTATAAGACTGCATTTAAAACTCATGGAGGGCACTATGAGTTCATGGTTATGCCCTTTGGCTTAACTAATGCACCTGCCTCATTCCAGAATTGGATGAATACTACTTTCAAACCCTTAATCAGAAAGTGTGTGTTGGTCTTCTTTGATGACATATTGGTTTATAGCAGAACACAAGATGAGCATTGGCAGCATTTAGAAATGGTATTCCAAATAATGCAAAAGAATCACATGTATGCAAAAATGTCCAAATGTGCTTTTGCTATGGAAAAGGTGGAATACTTGGGACATTTTATTTCTGGTAAAGGGGTGGAGACTGATCCCAAAAAGGTACAAGCTGTGGCTGAGTGGCCCACACCTAAATCAGTCAAAGAATTAAGAAGTTTCCTTGGATTAGCAGGTTACTACAGGAAGTTTGTGAGGAACTATGCTGTCATCAGCAGGCCCTTGACTAATTTGTTGAAAAAAGGGGCTTTTTCATGGTCCATTGCAGCCCAAGAAGCTTTTGCAGCCTTGAAAATAGCACTCACTACTGCCCCGGTGTTAGCAGTGCTAGACTTTTCCCAGCCCTTCACTCACTGTGGAAACTGATGCTTCAAATGAGGGAATTGGGGCTGTTTTGATGCAGTCTGGTCACCCATTAGCTTATATCAGCAGGACACTAGGGCCAAAATGGATGAAGCTATCAGTTTATGAAAAGGAACTCTTAGCTATTGTATTTGCAGTTCAGAAGTGGGAGCAATACTTATCAAGTCACCACTTCATCATAAAAACTGATCAGAAAAGTCTAAAATGGCTCCTGCAACAGAAAATTTCCACACCCTTTCAGCAGTTTTGGTTGTCCAAACTGATGGGGTTTGACTATGAGATAGTGTATAGAAGTGGGAAAGAGAATCTAGCTGCAGATGCTTTGTCAAGAGTGAGTGCAGCAGAATTGTTGTGTTTAGCCATTTCTGTAGTGAATTCCGATTTAGCCCAGAGAATTAAGGACAGCTATTCTCAAGATGAACACCTGTCCCCTATGTTACAAATGCTACAGCAACAGCAACCTATAGGCCATTATACTTTGAAGGATGGGTTGCTAAGGAGGAAAGGGAAAATTGCAATTGGTTCAGATGAAGACCTAAGGTCTCAGATCCTTAATTGGCACCATTCTTCAAGTGAGGCTGGACATATAGGGAGAGATGGCACTCTAAAAAGGATTAAAGCATTATTCTACTGGAAGGGAATGACTAAGGATGTTAGCTGGTTCATTAAACAATGTCAAACATGTCAGGCAGCCAAACATGAGACAGTGGCATACCCTGGACTGCTGCAACCCTTACCAATTCCTGAAGAAGTGTGGATTGATATCTCAATGGATTTTATAACGGGATTACCTAAGTCATTGGGAAAAGAGGTAATTCTAGTTGTGGTTGATAGGTTGAGTAAATGTGCTCATTTTATAGCACTCTCTCATCCCTTTACTGCAGTACAAGTTGCTCAGGCATATCTAGATAATGTGTTCAAATTGCATGGCTGGCCTAGGAGTATAGTCAGTGACAGAGATTCAGTTTTCCTAAGCCAATTTTGGAGATCTTTATTTTCTCTACATGGGACTGAGTTTAAATACTCATCAGCTTACCACCCCCAGACTGATGGTCAGACAGAGGTGGTCAACAGGTGTCTAGAGGCTTACTTGAGGTGTATGTGTGGGGAACAACCTAAGGATTGGTGTATATGGCTGCCCTTAGCTGAATGGTGGTTCAACACTCACTTTCATTCATCCACAGGGTTGACTCCTTATGAGGTTGTTTACAATCAGCCTCCACCATTGCATCTGCCCTACCTGCCAGGAGAGTCCAAGGTTGAGGCTGTGGATAGGACAATGCAAAGAAGGGAATTAATGGTGAATTCATTAAAACAGAATTTGGTAAAGGCTCAAGCTAAAATGAAGCAGTTAGCTGATAGGCATAGGTCTGAGAGAACCTTTGCTGTGGGAGAATGGGTATGGCTTAAGCTGCAACCTTATAAGCAACAGTCTGTGCAACATAGAAGCAATCAGAAACTTGCACACAAGTTTTATGGCCCTTTTCAAATTGCAGCTATAATTGGAAAAGTAGCATACAAACTCAAGTTACCAGCATCATCCTTGATTCATGATGTCTTTCATGTCACAACTCAAGAAATTCTATGGTACATTACCTATGGCTACCCACGTTCCTCCTTGGTTCCAGGGTCAATCATCTACCCAAATCCCCGTACCACATGCTATTCTGGACAGGAGGTCAGTAAGGTTTCAGAATAGAGCTCAAGTTCAGTATTTGGTTCAGTGGGAAGGTTATACTGCTGCTGAAGCCACATGGGAACCTGCTGAAAGCTTCGAGAAGCAATTTCCTCAGTTTGATACTTGTTGACTTCAGGACAAGTCAAGTTTTCAAGGGGGAAGGGATGATACAGTTAGGGAATTCTGTTATGAATTCTGTTAAATAAAGAGTCAATTAAGGAAAGTTGTTAGACAAATAACCGAATTAGTTACTTGCTTAGCTGTCAAAGTAACAGAATTAGTTACTTTATTGAGCAAATACTATAAATAGGCTGTCTGTAAACAATTATGAATCATCCTCAATAATAATACAATTCTCTCTCTAAATTCTTCTACCTCTCTCTCTCTCTAAATTCTATTCTACACCATTGTTGGACCTTCATCGCCATTGAAGTAAGCTTGATACAACTGAACCAAGGTTCCTGTATCACTTCCCCATGGAAAAAAGAGTCTCTGGTAACAGATTTAGGTATACCGCATTTACAAAAATAAAAATAAAATAAGTAAATAAAAAGCCGGTAAAACTCCTGCTATGCGAGATGTATGGATGAAAACTGCATCTTTTTTTTATAATAATGCTCATATATAAAGAAATTGTCATTTTGGTTTGGAATCTCTACTATAAAAGCTATAGCATTTAGGGGGTGTTTGGTTGGATCTTTTGGAATTGATTGGAATGGATTCAATCAATTCTACTGTTTGGTTGGAGGTTTTTGGAATGGAGTTAGATACCCAATGGATTCTAACTCCATTCCAACCCCTTGAAATCTCATACCCATCTATACACCCAAGTTTCTATCTCCATTCCACCTTGTTACTATTTTTTTATTCATTCCAAGATTGAACCAAACACCTATGAGCAAGTATGAGGTTCTAACTTCATACCTCTATGGTTTCGCAATCCATTTCAATCCATTCCAATAGTTTGAACCAAACGACCCCTTAGAGTGATTTGATTGACTCCTCATTTATAGAGATGCAATTTTTTTTTTTCTTTTGTGGTAGGGACCTCCACCTTTCTTATTGATTTAATTAGTCTCTCATGATAATTACTCTCTCTCTCATTAATTAAGTTCTCTCTCATAATTAAGTGAGTACAAATTTAATAAAAATATATAAAAAAAATATTTTTCCAAGTCCAAGACCGCATAATTTAAATATAAATAATTCTATAATCAAGTAATTAGTCCACATTCTGCCAAAATATTTTGTAAAATTTAATACTATATTAACGTATCATATATATGGTGTTATGTATATATACAAGAGAAAGTAAATTAAAAAAAATGATATAATTGAAGAAAAACATCAAAAGTTTTTAATAAATCCCATTAATATCTATATAGAATTAAAAAAAAAACTTTTTAAGAGCTCTATTGGCTCTTTATTTTAGGGTGAAAAATTAATTTTCTCATGTGAACCTACCCATGATCATGACAACCATTAATTGAATTTTTCGGTAACTTTTCTACTATTTAAGTGTTGGGTAATTTATTTAATTCATTATCATTACATTTCAATTTAATTTAATATCGGTGCAATTCTCCAATTTAATTTMATTTCATATATTTTTTTTATTTAATTGCTGATATGACCCGTGCATTTTTTTGCACGGGAATAAAACTAGTAAGACTTATTTCTTAAAGTGGTGTCCACCTACAAAATCAACCCCCACCTATCCATACCATTCAAACCTTCACCTCCATTCTCTCACCCAACCATTACCACCCCCACCCCCACCCCCACCTACATCCCCACCGAACAGTATTCCAGTTACCCGACCCCATCAGCTGTCTAACACGAAACAACAAACCCAGCACATCGATCATCAGCCTCTTTTAGTTACCACAAGATAACCGCCCACCCTGGGTTCATTTTTGAGTTTGGACCACCTAGCCACCCTTTCTTTTGTAACCAGAAAATAAACAATTTGATGCTTTTGTCGGCATTGACACTAAATTAGCTACTGAAATAAATGATTATCAATAATGGCAGCCTCCTAACAAATATTTACTGCTCTTGTTTTATTACCGCAACGAGATTTTGACCCTGACCATTAGCAACCAAAATGTGGCTATGATTAACGATAAAAATTTACAATCACCATTAATTGCATCGTATCCAAACCAGAAAATACAGTGGAAAAGGTGACCGGCCAACGATGAGATGATCTAATAAAGTCCGATTGACAGGTTAATCAACAATAAATGCTGAACCTACATGTTGCATTGAAGTAAGAGCCAGCCATTGCAAGATCGGATACTTGAATTTATCGGGTCGAGAACCAAATTTTCCGAAATTATAAGGGGTAGCGGCAGGTTTTCCGGCAAATCGATATCGTAAATACTAAATGTGGGATCCACATTTACAGGCGCGGCGTGGGGGTTGGTGACGACTGACGAGGACGCGATGACCAGCAGGAGAGAGAGAGAGAGAGACGGTGGATGATGAATTTTGGGGAAGAAATAAGGGTTTGTAATTGTCGGCTCCGTCCGTTAAAGGTGTTGGTGGCGAGTCAGGTGATGGTAGACTCCTTTAATGGTGTTGGTGGGAGTTCAGGTGACAGGTTCCTCTGATAATAATTGTGGTGGATCTCATGATGGGGTACGGTGGCGGTGGGGGGTATGGGGTGGTGGCGGCAATGTTTGAGTGAGAGAATGGAGGTGTAGGTTTGAATTATATGTATATGGTATGGATGGGTGGGGATTGATTTTGTCTTAGGATTGGGGTATTCCATACCTAGGTGGACACCATTTTAAGAAATAAGTTTTATTCCAAACCAAAATAACAACTTTATTTATGAGCATTATTTTAAAAAAAGATCCGTGAAAACTCCCATTCAAAATGGTAATTACAATATGATATACCCTCTATCCTAATCATTTATTATCTTTCATTTTGGCAGAAAGAATGGGTATCTTTTATAGTATTACACCATCAAGCAAACATTTAAGAATTTCAGAAAATAGGTTCAACAGAAGAGTATCACTTACCTTCATATAGAGTTGCTGAAGATGCCGAAATATTCCGTTTGTGATATCAGGATCTGATTGCGCAGCTGAGAGGTCCGAGCATTAAAGGATCTCGGACTGGAACTTGATGGCTGCAGATTTCCAAAAAGATGTCATGCAAAATTAGAGGGCCCATAGCAAAACAAGTTAATGTTTGGATATCACTATAAAGGAGAACAGTAATTCTTGTTTAAGACCGTCAACTTAAGACGACTCTCACACCCGATTAAAATAGGGGTAGAAATAAGAGGAGGTTGTGAGAAGTCTGAAATTAAGACGGTCTTAAGTAAGACTAATTGAAAAGAGAACAATAATATAGGCAATGGGATATAAATGGTAATTTACTTATCAAGCATACCCCTCTATTTCATGTGGGAATACACTAGCAATTACTAATGCATTTGCGGTCTTTGAAACTGCGCGGTGTATGTATGCTGAGAAACTCATATCTTCACGTCTGATTGTAACCAACATCATACTGATGATTAGATGAACTCAGGCTTAGGAAGAGTAAAATGATGTAAATAAACCTGTGTAAAGCCCAAGGCAATTCTAAGAATGAATCATCAGTTTTAAACTAATATTATATCTAAATAAGCAAAGAGTATAAAATATAGATAGTCATTCCGCAAATTTGCCAAAATAATATTATTCATAGACCTTTCTACAAAGCTCATTAGTATGGTGCTATGAATGATCCAAGTCTCTAACACCCGCCCCCCATGGGGAGATATATAACCTAGTACCAATGCCATACCTAGATATGACCAAAACAAAGAGGCCACACTAAGCCACGTCATTGTCCATTCAACACATCAATGTTACTATTGGCTTTTATTACCTTGTGCCTCAACACTCCAACATGTGTGTAACATAGGTCATGGTACGTTCCATGAAACCCAACCATTCCATGATTGTAACAAAAGTCGCACTTTAATACTATGGGTCTATGGCCCTAAAGATGAGCATAATTCTATAACCAACCCTTAATGCAAGTGCAGTCTTAACTCTTAACCCATGGAAGTATGGAACACTCCATCTTCTTGTTTTTTATCTCAAAACATGCAAAAGGGTGCAGCCCCTTGACTGTCAATGTAAGCACGAACAAATATTACACACATCTAAGAGAACTCTTACCAAGCAGGCAATAAAGTGCTACTAAAGCCTGATTGGTGACGCTTTTCCCAGACAATTAACATACAGCATCACTGCTTCATGACTTGAGACTCCACTTCTAAACCTTGCAAATGAAATGACACGCATACTGGATGAAATTTTGCGATACAACCCAAAGGAATACACAAAACAAAGTTCATCAATAATCAGGCATTAAGAAAATGAATACCTGGTTACCGCTCTTGAAATAACACCAAAGCCAGCAAATGCTTGACCAAATCACTACCCATACAACTTGCAAAGCATGGATTATCATTTGCTCCTCGAGAGGATACATTTCTAAGTTGTTGGCATTTAAACCAAACTGAGAACATTATTCATTCTGGAAGAAAAAGAAATTAGACACTCAGAACATGGAATGATTGAGGAAGCTCATAAAATGGATTGCTATGACAGTATCCAAATCCATTAGCTAATCAACTATAACTCTGACTGACCAAGAATAATTAACTGGTTCGAGCTCTTGAAATAACTCCCTAGCTTCAGTAAGTGCATTCACTTGAGAAACATCTCTTACCCATACATTTTGCAATGCATGTACTGTCATTTGTTCCTCCATAAGAAACTTCTCTAAGACGTTGACAGAATTGGAATCCATTACATGACCAGTTATACTCTGCAAAGAAATGAATTTTGGTCACTACAATAAATTTAGAAATAATAATAGCATCCAAAAGTGAGAAGCTTTAAACAAGTAACTGACAGATTTAGACCAAATGGAAGATGAATCCTAAATCATGACACTCTCGAGCCTAGTCACATTGTCTGTATACACTCCCATAAGAATTCCCTCCACTGCCCCAAAGCCCCAACATCAATCACCATACGGACTCCTACTTCAGATATGGGACAGTAAGAATAATCACTAAGCTTCCAACCATGCCTCGTCTCTGTATCGGGCATGGGGCTTTATCTTTCCTTATAAGTATAATAACTTTTAGAAAAACAGACCCAAAACCAATTGGCAATAAGAGTAATGGCTTCTTGGTTTATAAAGTGGACTCTCTTTCCTCCTGATGGGCGTAGTCTTCATGTGTCAAACAAGAAGAAATTGTAATCACGTACAAAGCTTTGATTTTGCTTGTACAAAGAAGGGAATTAACTCCATCGATGCTTTGACAAGGGGATAATGAGCTCATGACAAATGATCCCATACCATAGCACTTCACATTCATAAACATTTCTCTTGCCTAGGTTCGCAAATCAAGTCATTGAGTGGCTGTAGTCATTACTCGAGACACACTTGTTTCCCCTTTGTTATTTCCGATTGATAGCTTATCAGCTCACTTTCATGTTCTCTGAAGAATACTAGTAAAGCCTAAAAAGTTAGGGTCTCTAAGATTTATTTTTTCTATGTTTCTAGTGCTTATTCTTTCAGTAGATAGTTTAAAGCACTCTTTCAGTAGCTATATTGGTGACCTAAGGTATAACATGGTCAAATTGTAAGAATTAATGACAATTTTCAACATAATAAAGTTCAAAAATAGTAAGTCAATAAATATTAAAGGGAAATTCCATGTAATTGCAAAAGAATACTTATTTTGCTTAATGATGTTCTATTATGAAAAATAAAGTTATTGATATTAACATTTCGGTTACCAAAGTGCAAAATAGCTCAAACAGCAACTCACCAAAGACGAACTAGAGAACCTGGGTTACCGGATGACCTCAAACCCGTGTATCAAATTACCGGTTCGCATATATTTCATATTCGTGTCACGGGGTATTATGATAAATCTTTCGTATTGCAAAGCAGTAAGTGCTTATTATGTATGCTTATTACGTATTTGTATTGGGTGCACTACATAGTAGGCGACCATGAGTGAAACCACAGGCACCAAAGTGAAATTAGCAAAAGGCCCAGTGAAAAATCCCAAGACTTACATACTTACCCAAAAAGTACTAGCACATGCATTGAAGATTATAGATTTGAGAAGCTTCTGATCTTCAGTGTCAAAGATGCAGTACGAGCCATTAGATAGGTGGAGATCTTGATTTAAAGAATCATGTATAGACCCACGATTTTTAATGGTGACTCTTCCATGTTTCTTCAAAGTGTTGTTAAGGTGAAAGCTAGGAGGGCTACAGGACTTGCCTATAACTGACCCCTTGGATCTCCACCAACTGCTTCCACAGCCTACTTGTGCTGCTTTTTCATGCAACCTCAGAAAAGTTGCTGCCCTTTCACCGTTTGCCCAGCAAAAACAACGTGATGAGCCATCATCTGGTTAAGAAAATAAATGAGTTACCAGATAACTAATGAAAACACTTCTATCTATTGATAAAGAAAAAATAACTTGCATTCTAGGGGGGAAATAGTGAGAAAGTAAGTGGATTTTGTTATACCCAGAAAGAGCGAGAACACTTAAACAATCTCTAATTAAACACAAGCAAAATAAATCTTTACACTTTGATTTAAAAAAGACTATAACTCACACATTGAATAATTTAACTGCCAAAAACAAATAGCATCATACGCACCAAAAGATGTAATAAAAACTGTCTCAAAATCTCAAATCCTGCAGCATGACAGTGCAATGAAAAAGACAATCAGTGACAAAGTTCTACTTCCTGCCTCCCTCCCAACTCCCATTTAAAAAAATGAGAGTTACAACAATAGCATGGCATGGGAGAGACTACAAAAGAGAATAGATGGATTTTTGAGTAAATGCAGGTCAGATTCCACTCATGGAAGCTATCTTCAAGATAACTCAAGGGTATTACACAGCCCATACACAGTTACATACCAATATATCACGCCAATATAATGCCTGCTGCGAGAAGCACAATAAAATTTCAAAGCAGAAAATTATGTGTTCTGCAGCTTCATGCCTTCCTGAATCATTAATAAAGATGCGTACTCAAATCGATGACCCTTCTGCTTATCTTGACAATAACAATATCCACAACACTAGAAGAGTAATAACGGCTTATGTAGATTACGTACCCAAGATGAAGCCAGCAAAAGGAATATTAACAAAGGTGGTCCCAGAACGAACGGAAGACAAAAGTTTATCCAAATTTTTGTCTATTTCTAGTATCACAATGTAAACCCCAACAACCTGCAATAAAAACCGCTACCAAAAGTTACATACTGATAAGGAAGAATCGTAAAAGAATTACATGCAACTGGAAATGCAAAGCGGTTTACTGACTTACCCTGCCACGTAAACTTTTCTGTTTGCATGCATCAATCTGTATTAAGTCAGAAATTAAACATGATGGCATAGTCTTGCGATCAGAGAAACTTGAATAAAGATCTACTAACGCCTCTTTCACGATGTTCACAGTAACAAATGATACAGGTGTCAAGATCAACCGATTCTGCCCACTGAAGATACAAAACACAGATTTACATGTAACTACTTCCTATCTTACAAACTTGATGATAAACAAAAAATCAATATGCTTTTGCCAGTGCAAATTTATAATACTCGTAAACAAGTATAAGGGTGAAGCTTAAGATTTTGCCAATTTCAAAGATGTGTAGCACATACTATTGATGATAAAATTAGGGAAACGACAGCCGGTTGAATAGAGATTTCAGGACTCCTCCAAAAATCAAATAGCCAAGACCTACAAATCTCTCCCTCCATCCCAATCATTTGTTTACCTTTTTATTCTTTGTACAGAGTATTTGTATCGAAGGTAAAAAAATGATTGGGCGAAGAAAGTGCTTTTTGCTTCCTCTGTCTGGACTATCTCTGAAAAAGTTCCATGGTTTCTTTTTTAGGACGTCTTATCATATGGTTCACAATTTTTTTTATTCTCTTTTGGTGTAGGTTTTAAACAATACCATTATAATGAGAACACGACATTTACAAGAACTGTCGGCCACTTGCATACTCTTCATCACTACTGAACAAGAAACATCACTCATTTTTCTCTTCCAATTCCACTAATATGTGCACTCTTAGTATTTCATTTATGTATCATGGAAAATCCAAACATAAATCACAACAAGAACAATCCAAAAAGACAGACAAACTAAAAAAAANGGTGTCATCTGTGACCAGTTCATTTAGGATGTGAGTAGTTGCTCCTTATGAGACATGTTACATAAATTTGCATAAACATGAATTTGATTTGCTTAATACCTGTATGCATTCGGTTCGTGGTTTGTTGACATATGGGTAGAGGTCACCTTTTCTCATTTTACCTGTAAGCTTCACATAGCCAAATTTGCCCTTTTGTCCCATGAACTACATACTACATTTAGCCTACCTTATCCGAGCTAGTACTGTAGTTTTGGGAATGTATTTTTCTGCGTTTGGTTATTATTTCTCGTTATGAGATGTTGGGTGAAAGAATGAAGGAGAAAAAAAAAAAAAAAAAAAAAAAAAAAAAAGAAACAGAAGAATAGATCAGCTAAAAATCATACTGGGCTCACTGACTACTTAAAAGTATTTATGTTATGAGTATAGTAATATCTTGTTATTCTTGCATCTTCTATCAGACTCCAGAGAAAATATAAATCACAAGGGGTAATCAGGTATATATACAATTTTCATACCTCCAGGCAAGTATCCTGTGAAATGTGACTTCTGCACCAGATGATAATCCCACTGGATAGTTATGCTTACTCAGCGGACCATCAATCTGAAGCTGACAATCAAAACCTATTATTAACCTAGCTGTCTATATGAAGAGTGAGATGTAGCGCTACTGAAGGATCAAGGCAAAAGGCAAACGTTACCATCTGACCATCCGTCAGAACACGCAAGCAGACTGTCCCGTCCCATTTCTTGCTATGATGAATATCAACTAAAGTTCCGTCGCTAAAACGGTGAAGGCTCAGAACAGTTCCCCTCAGAGATATCAACTTTCCCTCTGGCAGGCTATTCCCAAAACATGCTCCTTTGTTCTGGAAATTGCCTGTGACAGAATTTGTAAAGCCAACTTGTTGACCATGTACACTTACATTTGTAGAGCTCACAGCCTCTTTCAGGGCCTGAACACCCGCATCCGGATGATCTGTTGCAATATGGAGTCTGACATCACAGAAGCTTCCATGAGCTGCACTGTCCGGATGGAGCACAAGATCGTTTCGAAGGTGGCGTCTGCTTGAACTTCTACAAATAGAACAGGAACACGATGGACCGTTGCATGGTCCAGAACTAGAGTCAACCCCATTAAAATGAAATGCCGTGCTCCATAGACGTGCCTCCATGTTGATCGATATTTTGTTACCTAAATTTATGTCATGTGAATCGCAAAAGCACTTCCCAGCAATATGCTTCATGATGTAATAAGCACCAATGTGCATCAGCTAAAAACATAAACAAAATGTAAGAAAGAGGGACACTTTTCATTAATTGTACTTCCTAATCAACATATTGAAAATAAATAAATAACCTTATACTTGAACATATTTTCATAGTTGAACTCTAGCAATAACTTCCTTGAGCTTGATGAGTGAAAGTTAGCAGAGCTATCAGTACCTTGCGCAGAACATAAGTTTCCAGCAGTTATGCTTCGACGATTTCTTCCTCTAACAGAAACTACGCAAGGAATTTGAATAGGAGATGCACCACAAAGATTGTATAAATTCCTTGTCTTGTGAGGCAAGGAAAGTAAATTACTAGAGTCGCTGTATGAACCATTTCCAAAATCTTCGAAATTGCTGGACAATTCAGTTTTAATAGAATATCTAGATGCATTATCAGTTTTACATCTCTTAAGTGCAAAATCTTTATGAGAGGAGTTTTCTAAATTATCTCCTGAAAATACTTCTGAACAAGCTGGATTGTTAATTGGATCAACATTCAGATCCCATGGCACGACCATGACCTCGGCAAATAGGCGGAAACTGTCTGATAGGAAAAAGTCTCCATGTAACTGTAAGAGAGATACCCGGCAATTAGTGTGTATTTTTTTCCCATTGACATTTGATAGAAACAGAGTTCGCCAGATATTGAGCTCAAACACTTGTTTGAACTGCCTACTTAGGTGAGAGAAAAAAGTTGTGGAGAACCAATGGGATACCTGGGGTTGGAATGGAAACTTGTGGAGTAAACAAAGCACGTGAAAGATGCCAGGGTCAAGTTTCGCGGAACTATCTTCAAGACTTAGGCAATGATGAATAGGAAAATCCATGCATCTTATATTGGTCCAATAAAAGTGCACATATACTGTCAACACCGTTTGCCTTCCTGACACGAGTGGACAAAAAATACTGTTGCATGAGAACAGGTCATCATCAAGCACCGACTTTTGACCCTGAAATCCAGGCCTGCCTTCTAATACAATACTATAGTTGACTACCTGAAATGAAATGCATCAAATCAAGTTGTGATACTGTAGTATCCTAGAAAAAACTTCTATTCCAGGTGTATTCTGACTGCATGAAATGTAAAAAGAAAAGGAGGCTATTAATGAGATTACATTCACTCCTGTGCATGCACACAGTAATATGATACAGATATTAATACAGAATTCATGGAGGATCACCTCAAAGGTCACATTCATGTTCCAATCAGCTGGGATGTCTGGTATAACAACATCAATGCAACCTGTTGCATCGGTAAGCTGCAATCTCCCAGTATCTTGAGAAAGCTACATAAAAATGATACATATGAAGTAAGACAACAGAAATGACCCATTCTGACTCAGCCCAACTTATAGCAAGACTTTCCAAGATAATAGTATAGTTCAACACTTCAACCATGTGTCCGGCGCAAACTCTACAAAAACAATTGCCTGGTTCTTCTTACATAATGAATCAACCTTATCTGTTACACATCATGTTTGCAACTCCATACCATGGATTCTAGATTTCTACGACAACCCTTTGTCCAGCAAAGGTGAATCCAGAATTCTTGAAAAGGAAAACAATGGGTTTGGCCTTCAGGGAATACAGGAAAAAAAAAAAGGAGCATTCTACCAACTAACTGCAGGTTAAAAAGAACAATGCCCTAGATGAGCTTGGCCAAACTAACTACTTGTGTGATTCTTCATAGATCTCTTAGTTTAGCCTCAAGCATTAGAACAGAACATATAACGCCAGTTCTGCTTCTTGGGATCATACTAAATATCACAGCATAATCGGACACGTAATTTTTTTGGAAGTTTAGCGCGGCCCTATCAAGGCACAACAGATTCCTAGGTCCAGATTGAAACCAAAATTCTATGCTATGCTATGCTAGATACAAATTACTGTACAAATTAAACAGGCTTGCAAAATAAACTCACAACACTGAATAACAGGACACATAATCAACCTTCAAGTTCCCAACCAAAGAAATTCCTAAATCATTGCTTGGCAAAATTCTCCGAATTGGTTCATCCGAAAGTTTGTTTTCTCTGAAAGGGGTGTCAGCTTGGCTGCAATCTTCTAATATTTCATTACCATTCTTCAATTCCAGAATGGAATTAAGCCATATCCTGTCACAGTTGCCAAGAAAATTCGAAAGTGGCACTGCCTGCAAGAAGCGGGGTCAAATCTCTATTTCATTGCATAGAGTGAAAAAATACCACTATGATATACGAAGTAATAAGTTTCACCAACAAGGTGTGTGGAAAATGGGTACTGCTCTTTTAAAAATTAAGATAAAAAAAGCTACTCTTACCAAACTCAAGTTGCCATGGCTGACATTGCTACCAGTGCTACAAGAATCATGAATGCAGAAGTTCATAAATAAGCCATGCTGTTAACATCAAGTACTTAACTGAATTAGTCATGAGTGTTACAAAACAAAATCCCAACATGTCATAATACCCAACGCTTCCTAACATACCTGTAAATGAGAGCCCGACGAAGGTAAGACATGTCTAGCATAAGTTTGCACCAATCCTTCCTTCTGAAAACATGACGTAACTTTCAAAATTAGCTGCTCCGCTCGGTAGGAAGAATGGAATCACGTCTTAAAGGCATTACTTGAAATGAAAGCTACAGTATATTCAGTAGGAGATAACAGCAACGAACTTACATGCTTTGTTCCCAATATCTCCTTTTCTGAAAAGAATCCAGAAAATTTTTTCCTAAAACATTGCACCACTAATAATACCCTGAAACCATAAAACGATATTGCTAATTGGCAACTGATTGTACAAAATAAGCATTCTTGTACGACTAAGGATCTTCATCCTACCATAGTCTAGAAGGAGAATCCAAGGAGTTAATAAACTTTATCAAGTGACTCTGAGACTTAGAGACCATATGACACCTGCACTCATCAAACAACAATGCATGAAATAAACATCTATGACTATAGTTTTTTAAGCATAAACATAGTTTGGCATAGTAGCTATTACCCTGTTTCCCAAGGAGAAAACGAAATTGTTGTGATGTTGGTCTTGCTACATGCCCCAAGAACAAGCATTTTCCCCCATCGGAACTTGGGACTCATGATATGAACATTTCTTACACGTACCTACAACAAACAAGAAAACATAAACTTCCTTATAATAAAATCCTCAACTCAGCTATACACCTTAATTTCAGAATTGAGGACGATTAAACGACAAGAATGCTTACAATTGCCCCAACCCTAATGCTACACATAAAAACAAGTGATTCTTCAGTCATCAAAAGCCAAACTTCTTTATCCAACTCGATAGCCATTCCCTGCATATATACACCCCTAACAACACCAATGTACATGCCTAATTCCCCTTTCTCATCCCCACACCTTTTCCTCTTACGACATGGCAAATCAGTCTCCCTCAACCTCGAGAAACTGAATTGTGTCCCTTCACTCGCCACATACATTAACCTACCTACATCTTTCCCTATGTACACTAACTTCTTCATCAACCTGGACAGCGAAACCACCCTCCCAACTAGCCTCGAAAATGCTGGGTTCCATGACGACAAAGACCCGCTAAAGTAAACAAAATCACAGCTATCAGCCTCCTTTGCTTGACCTAAATGATCAAAGCTTAGAATCTCCACAATAAAACCTCGCACACTTGGTACCTCATCGACCGTCTTGTCCATTGAACAAGGCAGAACTAAAAGAGGACTAACAGACTGCAATAAGCCAACAACACTATACTTAGCTTTACGAGCACAACACATTCCACCAACATTCGAAACAAGCGGAAAAGAACCAACACTAGGAGCATCACAATCATGAAAAAACTTCCAATGAATAATCTCTAAGAAACCACCAGATTTCTTAAAAGGGATATAATTCCAAGATAACACCGTGATTTTCTTCCCTATCATGGAAAAATCAAAGTCTATGACATCGCAACAGACGGAGCCGGAGTCGTCGGAGAAGAAGAAGAAGCAGGCTTGCCCCGGCGGAGAAGGTTGATCGGAGGAGGGAAGAGAGAGTGTGCCGGCGATGATGGAAGGTTCTGGAAGAGAATTGAGGATTGTTGGAGAAGAATTAGGGTTAGGGTTAGGGTTTGAAGAAAAGGTGTTGACGGAGAATGGTGGCGAAGAAGTGGTTTGGCGGCAAGGAGAAAGGGAGGCGGTGGCGCATATAGGACGGCGGCGGCTAAGAAGGTTGGAGACTGGAATTACTTTGATGCCCTCCATTATTCCCGCTAAAAAGACTTGACTACTTGAGTTAAGGCGGGAAGATTGAAGATGAACGCTTGTTTTTCCCATAAAACTTCCGTCTTCCACAACACTCTGCCTCTCTACTTTTCTCTCTAAAAAAAATCCGTCTTTTCTCTTCGAAATTTATTTTCGGAGTACGATATGCGCCAGTACTTTTTGCTTAGTATTTTCCATTGGCATACTCTTAACCAAAAAAATCCCTAAACCAAATTCTCTCAATTAGTTTCAATGCTTCTCAAATTAATCAAAATACTACATCTCAAATCAATCAAATTGCTTCAATTGTGAATGATATTAAGCATTACTTACATATTATTAATTATTTAATTTTTTTTGTCAGTATTTTTGGTTTTATTAATTAGTTAGGGTTTATGGTTAATTGATAATTACAAATCAAGTACGGTGAATAATGAAGGCTTGCAGCAAGGGTGGAGGTAGGACGAGAGAAAGGGATGCGGAGGAGATGTCGTCGTCGGAGCACCGGTGAGGGCAGGTAGGTAAACGGCGGATAGGCGGCAACGGTGGTAAGAAAGGCGAGTAGCGAGGTGGTTGCACTTTTGTTTTGTTTTTTATGTTATTGATAGGCGGTCGCAACCTATGCAAAGATAAATTACTCTAATAGCACAAGAATGTCGTAATAGGGGTCGAACCATAGAAAGAAACACGTCTACCTTGTGAATTGCTATGGGTTGGTCTTATCTAGGTCGAGTTACTTTTTTTGTTTGAGATTGGGTGATTAACAAGATTGTAAATAAGATGTAAACAATATTAATGAAAGAATGTCTAGGGGGTCGGGTCACACATGCATAGATAGATGATTCATGCTAGATTAGAAATGCGTAATAAAAGATAAATGTCTAGGCCTAGAGGCACCCACCTCTCGATTTTAGTGTCAAGCCTTAGATCGGGTCCTAACGAACTCTCGCTATGGTTAGGTCAACCTACTACAAAATGTTTAGTCTAATACAAGTTTGTGCCTCTCACTTATAGATTGTATTAACAAATTTAGTCTAAAGTAGTAATCAATTACCACAGATTAACAAATAAAGAACAAACATATGTAGCGACAAATATGCAATGATTTAACATACTAAACTAACATGATTTAAATAACTAATGCATGGCTCCCCTTATTCTCTAGACAAGATTAAACTACTCACTCATTATGCAAATAACAAAAACTAAATATGAAATGAAATGCATAAACATAATGAAATGATTATAATAATTAAAAAGAAATAAGAAAAATGCAAATAAGAAATGAACTAAATGTTATAAATGAAATGACAAACTAAAATGCTAGCTAATGTTAACAAGAATGTAAAAAGTAAATTGCATGTAAATGTAATTTTGACTACTAATATGATTATAGAAATCTAATAACTAACTGATAACTAAATAACAAAATGGAAATGGAATAACTAATTAAACTAACTAATGAAAACAATAATAAAATAACTAGAAGAAAATGAATTACCAAATGGAATTTCAAATGTAGAACAATACTTGAACTTAAACTTGAATTATATTAAGAACTAAAAATTTAGATACAAAATGTAAACTATTCTAAGAACTTAAGAAAATACTAGAGAAAATTAGAGAGAATAGAATATGAGAATTGTAAATGTAAGAATGTGTAAAAAAAGTGATACTAAGGTCGAGCCTTAAGGCCTCCTTTTATAGTAGTTTAAGATCTAAAACGTAAACAACCAAAAGGAATCCAAAGTGCATAAATCCACTCAACCCCGATCGGGGTCGCACTAATCCGGGTTAATGGCCTTAATGGCCATGATTAATGRCCATGGAATCCAATGTTTAGCTTTGAAGTGTCTTTAATCACCCGGGTAAATGCATTTTTGTGGAATAATTTTGGAATCCTATGTTGCATTTTCTACATGAGTTGTTTGGACTTCATTATGGGCTACACTTCTCATTTGTTTACATTTTGCCTTGCATGATTAATTGGGCCATTTCTTGAGCATTTGATCATTTCTTTCAWCACTTGAGCTTGYATGACCATGCATGATCCAWTCCAATTTCCACTTARCTTTGTGATCTCGATATTTGCTCTTTTTKASGGGAATTAGCTAACAAAAGCTACATTTCCTACAAAATACGTTAAACACATGCAAAACATCTAGAACACRAGATTAGCTCAAATAAACACTAATAATAGTGCAAATAGATAGTAAAACCGAGCTAAAATATGGGGTAAAATCATATATAAAATGGACTTATCAGTTATATTATAGTACAACGGCGTGGGAGGCATAATCAGGCCAAAAGTGGTGGCGGCGGCAGCTAGTGGTGGTTGTCGGTAGTGGAAGGCGGTGGTGTGTAGTTGTGGCTTGTGGGAGAGATATAGAGAAGTAAGGAGATGAATAAATGAATGAAAAAAAATGTAAAAACGTATTACATTGGGTGAAAACATACTACCAAATAAAACATTCCTAAAAAATTAATGCAGTACTATAATTATTTTGATCTTATAGTAGTACGTTAAGAGAACAAAAGGAAGAGAAAAAAAGGATATGAGTGTAACACCCCCAAAAGTCGAGAGCCTTCCATTAGGCCACCCCGACTCATGGAGGGGTTACAAGGCTTGGTTTCCCAAGCTTTGTAGTGCGAGTTCCGACAATGAGCAATTTATAACAAGGTTATTAAAACAAGCAAAGGAAGCTAGATAAGTTTAGTTAAGTGATTAGTTACAAGTCTTAGGATTCAACACGAATCCTCAAATTATACAACCCAATTGAAATAAGGTGGAGTCTAATGTTTAGTCAAAAATACAATAACGAAAGTGAAGACAACTATGGCGAGACCTTCTCCGAGCCCTAAAGAAATGTAAATGCAACCTGTCAATTCACTGCTCTCCATATGGGCGGAAATCACCATATGGATCAACACAAACGTTTGAAAACGCATTTGGTTAGTCAGGATGATATAAATGCTCGACATAATAATAGGAATGCAAGAATGCTATCTAAATGCAAATGCATGATGATTAGAAATAGGCAACCAATACTCCACATCCTCCTCATCACCAACCACGGTAACGTCATCACCAACCACGGTAACGACATCGCAACGCCGCCACCAACACACCAACCTACAGCCCGAAAGAAGGTACTCCGGACACACCTGTGGTACTGGGCCCCAGAGCGATTCGGATCCCCTTCCAGGCGACATGTCTCAACCACATGTTGATAAGTGCTTATTTTGGTCACTTTTCTTACTTCATTTCTTTACATTCTAATCCATTTCACACGGATTTTCGTTCCCTTATATGCATTTTGCCTCCCAATTTCCCGTACTATGACTGCTCGTCTTATTCTGTAGGACTCGAGACGGAAGTGAGGAAATAAGATCAAAAAAGCCGGTTTCAAGACTTAGAAGAGAATAAGAAGAAGAAGAAGAAGAAGAAGAAGAAGAAGAAGAAGAAGAAGAAGAAGAAGAAGAAGAAGAAAAGCTGAAGAAGGATTCCCAGCCGGTCAGGCACCGGCAGCCGACTAGGAACCATCACACTTGGTCAAAGTGGAGAAGAAGTTACAGGACCTCCCAGCCAGTCCGGCACCGACAACCAGCTGGGAGTGCAGGGAGATTCAACACTTGAAGATTTTGTAGGAAAGTTACAGAAACTTCCCAGCCGGTCAGTCCACCGGCGGCCGGCTGACCGGTCGTGCGTACCTGATGATGTATTTCCTCAAAAACTTACAGAAGACGCCCAACCGGTAGGCCAACCAACAGCCGGCCTACCGGCCGTGCAAACCTGATGACTTTCAAAATGCACAAGACTTACAGAACATTCCCATCCGGCATGGCCACCAGTGGCCGGTCAACCGGCTGGGACTACCTGAAGATGGTTTGAAGCTCAATTTTATTTTTGACCCACTTTTGTAACAAAATATAAATACCCTTGTAACACCCCCACACTCCAAAGTGCCTTACCAAGGCCACCTCGGGTATAAAGGTGTTACCATCTCGGTTTCCCGAGGCAATATATATCATTAGACAATAAAGAAGCATCATTTAAATAAATAGTTTAAAGGTTACAACC
>VHZZ01005303.1:35526-48762 GCA_009801015.1 Silene noctiflora
AGAAAAATTAAATGTATATTGAGTAAGTAAACCGATTAGAAATCTACGATAATTTTACATCCACTTTTCAGACTTTACCTCTTATAAGTTAAAAAGTCTAGAAAAAAACTGAAATACTTTGAATAAAATTGAGCAAACATAAGCTTATCAAAGCTGTATAAGTAGGCAAAGTAAAAGTTCTAAAATTTAGTTATTTACTAGATAAAAATTTAAATACGTTTTCTTTACTTTTAATAATACTTTATGTTACCACCCGTGCAGTGCACGGGTTCAAAAACTAGTGTTTATGAATGCATTATATAGTCTTTGTAATGTTAACTAGTTTTTTTTTTTTTCGTGAAAATCACGGGTGCGTTTGAGATTAATTGTATAAACCCATGCATAAACGTAACCTCATTGGTGTGAATCATGTTGACATCTTTGTACCTTGTATTGCATCTTACTATCCAATTTCACAAAATTAAGATATTATAGGAGTAACCGGGTAAGTTTATGTTGTAATGTATTAACGTACTTGAAACTTTTTAACTGAATATTGGGAATCAGGATAAAAATTTAACCATTTCAATTGAATAGTCGATACGTCCGTAATTTGTTTAGTTTCAACATTGACCAATGTTTTCTTATATAAAAATAGATCGAAACATTGTGGTTTCTGTTGAGAATTATAGTGTCACAATTTAAGATCATCTATAATATAAATTTGAGAATATTATTACGAAATAATATTTACAATAACTTACATAATGTATTTCTATGGCACGCTAAAGCTAATCCTGACATTACTATTAATATTATCTATCAAATTTCTTGGCTTTGTTGAATTAGTATACAAATTTAATTATAACATGTATTGATTCGGTTATTACAAACTAAGTTTGTTCATTTTCATTTTTCAGTATTTTCTTCGTTTTATTTGGGTATGTACAAGCTGGATTGTGGTGAGCAGTGGACAGTATGGATTGGTGGTGTGCAGTTTATTGAGAGGGGCGTGTCGGTTTGGTGGTGGGCTGGGCGGGGTTGATGGGTTGGTGTTGGAGTGAAAGGGGGTAGGCGGGTTGATGATGAAGTAGTACTTTTATGTATATTTGTTAGAAAAAAAACCTTTAAGTTAGTTCTCTTCATTTTATTATTCTTTTTTTTTTTATATCACGGCAATAGGTTTTGTCAATTGATATTTTCTTTTCTTGCTTTTCTTTGTTTTTATTAGTACGTGATTTTTTTTTATTTTTTTTAACCTCGCAATACATTTTTTTAGGATAACTTGGTTTAGTTGAGTTTCCTTGGAGTACACTATTATCCTTGCAGTAGGATTTATTAATTTTGCTACTCTATAAAATATTTGAGATGAATTATATGAACAAATAAGTTACATTATTTTTATAGTCTTTTTATGTATCCAATTCATTAAATTGAGGGGTATGTAACTTTTACAAATGAAGTAAAATTAGAATAGTGTGACGGGATCTTTGAGAATAATGTGACGTGATTATTTCTATTATATAACTTATTCTAACAAAAAAAACCTAAAATATAAAATTTACTCTCATATTTAATTGTTGTTTAACTTGCTTTAGGATTAAAAAACACATTTTAGTGTTTGTTGTGTTTTAAGTTGTAGTTAATGTTACAAATTTCTTAAACTTTTTCTTTTTTTATAAAATGAAGATGTTGCGGCTTTTTTAAAACACTCATAAAAGAGGGAATGGTGCAATGTGATCAATTGCCATGCCTTTTTATTATTTTTATAGATAGATTATAGATTTATAAAGAAAGTACATAATTTATTAATGCAATACATAGTTATTTGTGTTTTATCAAATCAATTTATTAATGTAGTACAAGATTACCATATAATTTACTTCCTCCTATTCTAAATAAATTTACCTATTTCGTTTTTCGACTATGTACAATAGCTTCCATATTTCTATTTTTGGTAGTTGTTTGTGTTGTCCAAATTTAATTGTATGGTGGGGTAGTGTGTTTGTGTGGTCCAAATTTATGATTTAATTGTATGGTTGGGTAGTGTGTTTTATTAAATTTTGTGCATAAGGGGAATATGGAAGTTTATTTAGAATAGGAGGGAGTAATTTTTTAAATGTGAAATTAGAAGGGAATGGATGTTTGAAATTAGAGAGAAAATATTAGGGAGAGATTAGAGAGGGAGAATGGGAGGAGAAATGAGAGGGCTATTGTAACACCCCTATTTATCTAAGAGCCTAGACATTCTCTTATAAATAGGAGTGTCATTGTAATACCCCGTATTTAGAATTGGCAAAGGTAGTCAACGATATTAAAATGAGAAAATATATTTTAATGATAAATATTTATGATTATTTGACGGAGGTCAGTTTGGACGTGTGGAGTTGTAAGGGAAGGGAAACGGTTTTCTAATATTGGTAGTATTTCTTATAATAAAATAATAATATATATTAGTATTTGTATCTTTCCATACTTCCTTATTTTTATGACTATAAATACCCACTTTTAGCCTTTCATGATTCACTTTCGCATTTACAATATTACATAAAACCTAATAAGAGAGTTTTAAAGGAGTTTTCAGATCTGTCTTGTGAATTCAATTCCGTCATAAAAATTAAAAGGTAATTTACGAATCCGTCTTATAATTTATTCAATTGTTTATTAAATCGTCTTATAATATTATCGTTGACCACTCTTGACTACACCGTGACCTAGCCTAGGATTGTCGTGGGCCGTGTTGACCGTCGTTGATCGTACCGTATGATATGCAAATGCATGTGCGCGATCCTCCGAAACACCCGTTCATCCCGCCTATCCCTGGCCCGGGAAAACCATCCCAACCGAAGTTAAGAAAAATCATCCCAGAACAGGTCATACAGAACCAATCCTGAGGAAAACTCATAATATAGTAACTAATGCAGTATGCCATGAATGCAATGCAAACAATACAATTAATAATGCAATACATATCATCTCAGTCACGAAAGTTGAGGAATCCAACAATAATCCATCCTTCACATAAAATTGAAATACCAATAGTTGAGTAGTTACCCTACCTCGTAGAAATCCAATAAGCAAGAACTCCAAATAAATAATACTAAACCACCGTCAACAATTCCGTTACCTAAACAATTAATAAATTACGATTAATAATATTTCACTCCTATAAATATTAAATAATTACAAATTAAATACTTTAAATAACAAACATAAATTACAAATTATTAAAATTACTTTATTAATTAATTATATAAACTATCTACGAAAATTATGTAAACTTACAAAAAAGAATCTAATTAAATTAACTTATATAAATCACGAAACAAAACGCTCCTCACAAGACTCGAACTCATGACCTATATATCACAAACCCACATATACCAACCCATGTCCTTCCCCGGTTTCGAACCTGCGACCTCTCACACTCCCATAAACCAACCCGTGAACATCCCCACACCATCCTCTTTCTGCCGCCACCATCAGCCCTCCCTAGACACGCCAGTACCACCGTCACAGCCACCTCACTTACGTCGACCACCAACACCCAACAACCCACCAATCACGCCGCTGCAACCGCCCCTAAACTCAGCCCTAAACTCCCTCACCAACGACACTAGAAACACACCCTTCACCACTCACACCCACGACAACCACCACCGGCCACCAACTCTCCTAACCACCTCCCTCTACTACCCAGCACCACGAACAACACAACCTCACACGACGACCCACACACTCCCCTACAAACACCATAGACGACACCTGTGGACATGGCCTACCCGCGCCGCACGCACCCGAGCATTGGAAAGTTTGAGGCGGCGGTACTTCTCCCACGGAACTTTGTGTTGATAAAGCACGTCATGCACTACAAAGAAAAGGTCAGTTAGCAACAGAAAGTTTCGTCGCAAAAACAGTGATCTTTCTGGGTGGTACTCAATCTCGGCACCACTCTCTCACATGCCCTTATGTAGGTTCCATAATTTTAATGGACCTTACAAGTATATGAGGTACCAAGACTCGGTACCACCAGGTTACGACGTTTCATTTTAGCCAAATTCAGTTTCCTTGGGAGGAACTTTCCAAATAGCCTATACAATGGGTACCAAGACTCGGTACCACCAGGTTACGACGTTTCATTTTAGCCAAATTCAGTTTCCTTGGGAGGAACTTTCCAAATAGCCTATACAATGAAAGAGCCAAAAACAGTTCCTCAATACCAGTACAAAGAACAATTAAGCATTTTCATTTTCAAAGAAAAACATTTCTAGCATTCTAGCAATAAACTCCAAAATAAAGCCTCAAATCAACAGGAAGAACCAAACAAACTTAGCTCTTATATCCCTATACTGTCCAATCCCATCTCCCCTAACAAAAATCCAAAATTTCTTAAACAACATTGTAATATACTTCATAAAATACACCCACAACAACAACAATACCCCAATGCCTCAATCGCTCCCGCAAATTGCAGGATAAAGGTTGATCGGACGTACGCAACCTTACCCTCGATTTTCTATCTTTGCAATTCAATTAAGGTACTACTCCTACTAAGTTCCGATGTTTATTAAAAGAGCGAGTATGAAAAGACTGAGATTGAAGTCCAAAGCATAAATGGAACTGAACAATAGACTATAGGGACTAGGACTGATTAAATTTGACTTCGACATACCAATAAAACATGACCAATGGACAAATAGAGCTTCACTCTAATGATTAATGAACATCAACTATGGAGATACTTTATTATATGAAAAGAGAGCAACACAGAGCAATGATGGTAGGGATAAAGAGAGGGGAAGATTGTCAATCAAATACTAACCTACCTTAATTAGTATAAAGAGGATGAGGAACAAAGTGATGAGGATGACTAATTCAATCAAATACTAAACAAACTAAATACATTTACGACACATTTTAAGAAATTCAATTTTGAAAAAAGAAGAACAAGGGCACATAAGACGGCTTTAATGGGAATACCACCTAGGTTAACTATTTTAATTAAAAAGTAAATTAAAAAACGAATGAAGAAATTACCATTTCATCCTTAATTTGTAGGGTGTTTTTACGACCCATTAGGTGAGTACCCAACGCTTTCCCCTTCTCGCCACTTCCTGACCTACGATTAACATCATATTTCTCTGATTTCTCTTGGAACTTAGGTTCTTCGACAGGTCTCTTTTGCAATTTTCTGTGTAAGTCCACACTAATCCAATCCGGCTTTTCATGTATGTTCTTCTTTATGGTAAGCTCGGTAAATCATTTGCCATAGGCGATCTTTTATGGCATCTTCCCAAGCCTTCTTGACCTTGTCCTTGTCGCGGGGATGGTAGGTTACTCTTTGCTGTTTCCAAATATAATATGTAATAAAATTAAAGATTTACTTAAAAATTTAAAAAAAAAGGAGCGTCCTCAAACGATTGCTACTTAACAATAAAAAAAAAGAAAAAAAAAGAGGAGCTGGTGACTGGTAAAAGTCAATGTTATACCTCAAACCAGTTCCAGCAATGCGTCCTCAACGTCAATGACGTCTGCTTCCAAGAAGGAGTGCGTTTACTATAGTTTCATCGAATAGTATCTGATATCAAGTTCACTAAATCTCCATTACTAAACCTGAAAAAAATTGAAAATTGACAATATAAAATAGGGTGTACAACATGTTGACTAAATAATAAAAAAATTGAAAATTGACAATATTAATTAAGAAACAAATGATTTAAACAAATGACATACTTACCAAACGCCATCGTGCTCAAAAGGGCCGAGACGAACTCGAGCAGTAGCCTTATTTTGCACTTGATTATCCGTTACTTGTTCATTCTCGTTCGCAGCTTGCCGGTTTCCTAAATTACTACAACTACCTCTCCTTCTTCCTCCCGCCATATAAACAACTAAAGTAGTAACAAAGTAAGAAATAAAACACACAATCTATACAATACTATTCATTTTCAGTCACATAATCCTATTGCATGCATTTTTGGGTGACTAATTATTTTTTATTAGAATATCTTGTGTATCTCTTTGCCTCTTATACGATTTTTATTTCCCCTTATGTACTTCTCAAAATTTCACCATATAAATATTAGGAAAGTGCATTTAAAAGAGGATAGGCAACGGTGGAGGGAGGGCAGAAAAGAGATATCATGAAGTTCATAAAACATTAAAAAATTTACTAAAATTTGAAACAATATAAGTGTAGATACCCGTATGCGTCGATATTGGCATTTATAAAAATCCCGTCAAACACCCGATAATGATAGGACAACATGTACTTCAAAGTTGGTCATATCGTTATTTGAGTTCGTTTTACGATGTAAAAGGGACGTTGTCGATGAAACGTTTTATTAAAATGTTTTATTCGTTTATTTTAATTTAAATGATATTTAAATTAAATGTTTTAAATTCATTTTATTTATTTAATTTAAATTTATTTTATTGAAAATAAAATATTTATTTTGTTCAATTTGAAAGTATGTTATTTGAAAAGTCAAATTTCGAAAATTTTAAAATGAGTTGAAAACTCGATTAAACAAGCGATTTGGAGCTCGTTTTTAGCTCGATTTTTAAGCCCGTTTTCTTTGCGAAATGTCACGAACTTCGAGTAGACCGACCCAACCATCCACTAAACTCATCAACCCAAGCTAGATTCTCCATAACCCTACCCAATTTAGAGCCCAAACACCTTGACACCAAACCAGCCCTCTAAACCCGTGTTCAACTCAACCCGTTTCAACAAGCTCAAACCCATCCCAAATCTTACTAAATCTGAGCCCCATTACCACCATTGCATACCTCACATATCCACCCATAAACCCCTGCAAAACCCCAACCCAACTAATCCAAAACCCTTACCAAAACCTCACTCAAAATAACCCACAACCGTCCTCTCGCTGCTCTGTTTTCCAGCAGCTTTCGAGCCCAATTCGAACTCTATTTCCTCCTTTCCAAGCCTCCATACTTACCTACATCCATCATAATACCTTTTACCCTAAGTAAACTAACAAACCCTATCCCATTCCCCCCATAAACCGCAGCCAAACTTCCACACAAACACAACCGGTCCAAACACAAACACCTCTCACAAGCCCTACTTTTAACCTACTTCTATCCCTATAAATACCCATAAACCTCGACCATTAGCAACCTTTAGAAATCATTACTCCTTAACCATAACCTAAATACTCATAAATTTCCCAAAAAACTCTAAGGTCAAGTCGAACCAACCGCTCGAAAAACAGAGCATCACTTTCTGTTTTCTAGTTTCTGCTTCTTCTTCTACCTCGTTTTTCGTGCCTAAATAATCTAAAAACTTCTGATATATTTACATATTCACAAAATTCAATCTTTCTAGTTTCCAAAACATCTTTCAAATCTCGCTTTCATTGAGGAACGATGTCGTAGTGAGCATTCAAAGATGGCTGCTCCAATCGGGAATTTCGAACGTGTTTGTGTGTTTCAAATTTGCAATTTCAATTGTTTTCGTCGACGACGGCCCCCGGGAAAAAAAATTACAATCGATTACGATCTAAAGATATTGATCAACGATACATGTAAGTTGAGGGTGCCAAAATATCTCCTTTCGTCCTTTTATTCTCGTTTTACATTGTTTTTTATTATGTATTTTTTTATCCTTTTTTTATCGTTTAATGTTAATTGTCTAAGTCAAACTTAGTATAGTTACGAGTATGAGTTAAAGTACCGTTATGAACACCCGCATTGACTCGAGTTGGGATTTAGATTCGCTAGATTGGCCGATAACATCCCTTCTCGTTTACATATCCTCATGTTCGTAAGAGGGCAATTAATTAATGAATTTAATTCAAGTTACAAATCGATGAAATCGAGTTCTAATTTTTCTCCTATATTCGGCCACCACACGTTTTTTAAGACTAATTTAAACTTATAAATTGTTAAATTTGACTAATTAATAACTTAGTTTAACTTGTTAATTTAATTAGACATTAAGTTTTTTTTTATGACTAAATTTGCAATAATATGAATTAAAAATTCTAACAACTTAATTAATTAGACATCTAGTTCATACATACGAGTTCATTAGACATATAGGGCATAGATAACCTAATTTGTAAACTAAATCGATAACCTCTCTTGAATTAATGAATCCATCTTTTTGATCACCCAATTTCTCGCTAGTATAAGACCGCGTGCTTAACACTGTCTTATTAACATTCGATGACTAAAATAAGATCGATAAAAGAAGCCAAAGGATGCCTCCAATGGCCGAAGGCCACGCTCCCCTTCCTCCTTTTTAATTCGTCTTTTTCTAACTTGATTTTAATGATTTGCAATTCGATAATGAATTTAACCTAGTTTGTTTGTGCATTCTTTCATTTGTATAATCACATGTGTAAAATTGTTCGGTTTTATTAGATAGCATATCTAATTTCTTTACTTAATTCAAATCGCATGTTTTTATTATGAAGTAATAACAATATGTTGTATTTATAAGAATCCGACTTAACCTAGAATAGATTATGCATGAACCCATAGGGCCATTCGGCCGTGTATGATGTGTCGGCCTAAGACCTCTTTTTGGTTTATTTGTTTGTCTTATTTTACGATTGTTCTCTTATTAGCATTATTGTAATTATTGCTATGAACTAACAATTTATGCAGCGCCGCTAGAGTAAGAATTCTCTGATCCCCTTTTTGATTGTTTTGTTTATGCTTAGGATAAGTTAAATGAACATTCGCATGCTAAATAACTTGATAAGTTTAATTGCATTAAATGGACATAGAATTAATGTCACATGTTAGGGTTTAAAACAATGATTGCATATTCGCATGTGATATATAGCCAAATATCCATTGTTTTGTTTAGTAGAGACCGTTATTGTAACGGGAGGGGTTGATTGTTTTATTAAATGAAATTTAATTTGACTTCCTAACACGTAATCTCACAAGGACCTAAATCTCTACAAAATTGGTTTCTAAATTCCACCTAAGAATTTAGTGGCGACTCTTTTCAAAAGGTAAAACGTTTTTATGAAATAAAACATCGCGTGGGCAATTTCCCTCATCCACAATTTGGCGACTCTGCTGGGGATAGTGAAACTTGAAAAGTAAAATGATGGCCATTAGGATTATCTATCACATGTTTTTTTTTTTTTTTTTTTTTTTTTTTTTTTTTTATGTTGATCATGCATAAAACCAATTAAGACTCTAGAGTTTAAACCATTTTTTTGTAATACATCGGATTTGTAACCTTAGGCTACTCGGCCGAGTAGCTAGTTGGATTGATATATCAGCCTCTGTTTGTTGAGGACTCGAGTGAGTGTGGCAGCACTCGGTCGAGTAAGGCGTACTTGATCGAGTGTCCTGCACTCGGTCGAGTGTGTCTTACTCGGTCGAGTGTCCCGTACTCGACCGAGTGTCCGGTACGTTATGAGTTTTTATGCGGTTTGATATAAAATAGAACGTGAGCAGCGTATTATGTCTTTTCAGTTTAATACATTCTCAAAAATCAGTTTTCACAAACAAAGCAACGTAGACTACTCACTTCTTCTTTCTATCGATCCGGAGGCGTTAGTTCATCTTTTATTAGGGTTTTTCAAACCTTTGGCCTTGTAATCGATTGGGTAAGTCTTTGATCTAGTTTTTTATGGTTTTGTTCATACGTTAGCGAAACCCTAATTTTGGGTATTTGGGGTTTTAGGAGTTGATTGTCTTATTCGTTGTGTTGATTCGTTAATTATGTTATAGGAGGAGACTTCGTAGAGGAAGCCTTTTGATTCTTTGTTGTGAATACCTGAATTTTCTTATCAGGTATATGTACTAATGTGACGATCTTTGTTATTGTTTCTGATATTCATGATATGATTGTTATATGGATATGATTGTGGAGTTTGGGTATTTTATTGTGAGCCATTGCGAGACATGGTCTCACCCCCATTGTTCGCCTCTTGCGTTCTCTCGGCGCAAGGGGGATGTGCACTTTAATAGACTGGGTTCACTCTTGTGTGAGTGGGGATTTTGGTGGTAAGGCTGTGGTCCCCACTGGCGGCGTGGATTACCTATTGCGATTCGTAATCTGACAGAGCTACACACCTCGGTGTGTAGTCGGTTACTAGTTACTATGGAGTTTGGAGGAGGAGGTTTTTTTTCATTGCATGTTTATTATATGTTGTGCTATGATTATTATTTTATGGTTGACTGACCCCGTTTCTGTTTTCAAAACTGTGGTGATCCATTCGGGAATGGTGAGAAGTTAGCTTAGCAGGTGATGATGATCATTGTTGTGGATGTTGTCGTGGGATTGGGCAGGGACAGAGTCATCGCCAGTTGTAGTTGTTTTAGCTTCCGCATAATTTAGATACCTTTTTGATATTACTGTTTTGAGTTGGTTATATTCACTTTTGGAGACATGTAATACGTATTTAATATTTTCCTTTAAATTTATGTTTCATTATTGTTTCTGTGATGTGCACTACCTCGGGCAACCGAGATGGTAGCACCCTTATGTCTTGAGGTAGTCCTTGGTAAGGTGACTTGAGGTGTGGAGGTGTGACAAAGTGGTATCAGAGCAATGATTTTGGAACCTAAAACCAATGAACCAATGAACTTAGGGTGTCTAAATAAAATGAACCCGGATAGGAGTTGTTTAGGGCTACCGCAAAGGCTAAGGAGACGTCCTAAAGCCGCATAATTGCCTTCAAAACTTCTAATCGGTCACGGTGGGGTGTCAAGGGTCGTTATGTGTTTCAATGTTTTCTATTTGTTTCATATGCTTGTATTCATTTCATATATGTGTCAGATTTATGTGTATGAGGTGTATGGAGAAATGTGGAGTGTATATATGTGATGAATTGTGGAGTATGATGGATGACATGTTGATATGAGCTAGGAATATGCTAAGGTTATGTGTATGATTTGTAAGCATGGGGGTTGTATGTAAGTGGCATGACTCGACCGAGGGAGGGGAACTCGATCGAGTATGGGCAACTTGATCCAGCTCTTGGCACTCTACCGAGTGGATAATTTGGTGTTTTGAGGCAGAATCCCTGTAAGTTTTTTACTCGACCGAGTGTGCGAGACACTCAGCCGAGTGGAGTCAACTTGACCAAGTACCTCACGTACTCGACCGAGTGTGTTTTCTGGGTAATTCTGGTCAGACTCTGGATTAGTTGAACTCGACCGAGTACATATGCGACTCGAGCGAGTTAGGTGTACTCGACCGAGTGTCTTATGGGAGGTATATATCCTTGTTTGAGCCGTAGGATATGTGCTTACGACTTTTTTTCTTATATAGTTAACGATGCCTCCCAAGAAATCAGCTGCGTACTTGAAAGCTTCGGAGATGACACTTGATGAGGTGGCCCGCATGATAGAACAACATGAGACTCTTACCGAGGCTCTAAAGGCAATGGGTAAGGCTAAAGAGAAGGTAGGGGATGGCACCAAGATGAGCACCACTATTTCTCGCTTCAACCCTATGACATATGAGGGCACGGGGGCGCCGAACCTGTTGGAAAACTGGCATAGGGAAATGGAAAGTGTTCTGAAATTGGTCAACTGTCCGGAAGAGATGAAGGTAGAGCAAGCTGCGTTCTACCTGAGAGATGAGGCCGGAGTATGGTGGAATCGGTAGAAGGAGGCTGCGAAGGAGTACTACAAGGGCTTGGGGGAATCTTCTATTCCTTGGGCTGAGTTCAAAAAGGCGATGAGGCACCAGTTCGTTCCTAAGAATGTTCGCAACAAGTTAAGGGCTGAGTTTGACTCTTTCCGGATGACTGAGGGGATGACTGTGGCGGAGTACTACCGCAAGTTCAATGAGTTGGTTCGTTATCTGGATGATATGGAGATGAACCAGCTGAGCTTAGATATTCGCTTCGAGAAGGGGTTATCGGTGAAGATACTTGAGAGGTTAACTTCCGGGGTCCTTACGGACTTGAAGGAAGTGTATGAGAGAGCTGGGAATGCAGAGAGGTTGGCTGATATGACAAAAGATGATAAGTGAAAAGGGAGTGAGAAGAGGAAGGCGGAGAGTGAGGGCACATGCATTTCGAGGTTTAAGAGGGGTAACTACAACCAGGGGGAGGGCTTCCTCTGGTGGCTACGGTTTTGGTGGAGGTTCGTCGTTTGGAGGTCGGGGTGGTAGGAGTTTCAGTGGTGGATCTGGGTTGACATGCTACATTTGCGGTGGCACGGGCCATAAGAGACATGAATGTACCAGTCTTGGCGGGAGCGGTTTCCAGGTACAGCGCAGAGGTGGGTTTTCTCAAGGACCGAGTCAGAGCATGACTAGTAGCAGACCAGCTGGGTCATGGCATGGCCAGGGAAGTCAAGGCAATGCTGGTAACTTCAACCGCAACTACGGTGGAAATTATCAGAGGCGGAACAGCAATGGGAACTAGAACTCGGCTGCTAAGTCGACTGCATCGGCCAGTACAGTGCAGGGTGGATACCAGAAGAATAGTGGCAAACTGTTCATGATCGATAAGCAAGCGGCGGAGGATGTTGCACAAGTAGTTACTGGCACTTTCCTTGTTAATAACACTCCTTCTTTTGCTTTGTTTGACTCGGGGGCGACCCATTCGTTTGTATCTAAAGATCATGCTAAGACTATGGGTTTGGGAAAGTATGAGTCTGTAAGGGATGCAGTCTTTATACCGTCGGGAGAGTCTATATCGTGTGGGAAGCTGTATAAGGGGGTGTCTATGGTGATTGGACAAGTCAACTTCCCAGTTGATTTGTTTGAGTTTCCTATGGATGGATTTGAGGTCATAGTCAGGATGGATTGGTTGAGGAGGTATAGTGCCACTATAGACTGTCACCAGAAGAAGGTCTCTTAAGGACCTAAGGGAGTTAGGGTGTTTTTACCGTGAGTTTGTGATCAAACCCAAAGTCAAGATCATTTCAGCAGTGACGTTGAAGTCTTACCTGAGGAAGGGCTATCCTATGATCTTATGCCACGTGAAAGATAGTAGAATAGAGGAGCCATCAGCTATGGAGATTCCTGAGGTGGGTGAGTTCGATGATGTTTTTCCAGATGAGTTACCGGGGCTACCACTGAAGAGGGATATCGATTTCAGCGTGGAGTTGAAGCCGGGGACGGGACCTATCTGTAAGGCCCTATACCGTATGGGTGTTGGGATTCATTAATCTCAAAAGTACATATATATCCAGAATATATGAAATTTTATTTTAGTCATAAAATAAATTAGATCTTATGCATGCAAACAAAGAAATAATAAGAATAACATTTTCTTACATTGAGTCTTTCGGAATAAAGGGCAC